>OZ037771.1:4706627-4992989 GCA_964035545.1 Bugula neritina
AATAATTTTCGATACCAATTATTTGATATTTTAAATATATTTATTCTGCTCAAGTAATTACTTGGCACTGTTTCAAGCTTGTTTTTAGCTATAGCTCCTTATCCAGCCTTTCTTTAGGGTTGACCTATGGTAGTAGTGTTGCTGGCGCCCACTTTAAATGTGAGTGTTAACCAGGCTAAAACCTCAATAGTGGGGTTTAATTTTCTGCATCAAATACTGATCTGGCAAATTAAGTGACTGAAAGTAACGCTTTTTGTTATTTTTGCAATAATTTTATCTATAATAATTATATTCAATTATATGCCCACTGATTTTTTCAAATCATTTAATTAAAAACTAATTCAAACTAATTATTAAATAAAAAAGAGCTTGCTATGTTTTAAGGTGCGTTGAAACTTTAGCTGAACATTATGACGTATAGACAATTCTGTAGGCAAACTTTAAGATTATTTCAAAATCTTACAGCTGTATCCTTGCGGAAATGTAGTATTATAGTGTGTTAAACTTGCTGTTGCATAAATATAGTATATATTGTATACTGCAAATATAATAATATATATTTATACACTATATATATAAAAATATTTCATATAACATTTCTAGGGCTATATATACTCTTTGATGATTCCAGCATGGTGCATTTCCATCTTTCTAAATCTCTTTTGTGGACCATCTCCCCTGTTAGATTTTATATTCCATGGCCAAAAGTGAGTTTGTTTTTACCGTAATAGATACAATTCAGGTGAATACATAATATAATACTATTAAATTATTGTGAACCACAGTTTATTCTTAAATTTCTACTAGCCAGCTTCATTATCTACTGATAGCAAACCGTCTCTGTTTATTTTTTGCTGAGTATGATACAAATTGCTAGCATAAAGAAACTTGCCTAATAAGCATGATTAGAGCATTTAATGCTAATTTTGAGTGCTAAATTAAGAAAGCTGAGTACTTTTTATAAACCCACCTTTGACAGTGAAAGAAAAAAAGTGTCGATTAACTTTTTACGTTTAATTTTACTGGTAATATAGAAATTGTCTATTCTTTAAAAATGTTGCATTTATGTAGCTGTTATTGGCTTTATATTTTATATTTTCTACTTCATTATAAAATGTCAGCTGAAACTAGTTATAGATGTGAATAATAATATATTAAGTTTCACAAGTAAGGTGGGACTTACACGTTACACAAATACCGTTAGAGAACATATATGAAGACCTCAAAAGAAAAACGACATTTGTCCATTTTCAAAAAAAAATGAGATTTTTCTTCCCTTGGATAGCTCAAGTATTAAAGTTTTAGTCATAAAATTATCAAAGAGAAAAACAAATTTTGTCCATGGTTTTAAGGCTGGATTTCAAACCCACCCCAAAGCAACAAAGACCTATGTCCAGTCATCACAAAAGAAAAATAACTTATGTCCAGTCATGTGATAACAATTGACCAATGACGGTGCGCATGTGAAATATTTTTAGACTAACAAATTGTGTATTTTATGTAAACTTGGTCAAATTTCCTTTTGTCTAGTTGTTTGAAACATGTTCAAAAACCATAATATCAAATTTGGTTAGAATTGATTCATATCGATAGCAGTTGCAAATTTCCAAACTTTAATTTTTCAATTTGTGAAAATTTGCAAAATTGGACATATGCCATTTTTCCTTTGAGGTCTTCATATATTATATATCCCCGGAACAATTACTTACGGATAGTTAGGTAAAATGTTGTCTGATTGTAGATATTTGGCTTTACCAGTGGTACTAATATCTGTATCTAACACTATGCAGCCAGCAATATACATCCCTCCATTCCAAGCAGCTATTGACCTGGCAATGTAAGAAACATTCCACCTGTAATTACAACTTTATTATTTTTACTATATAATTGCTAGAATAATTAGGTTCATATTGCTTAAAAAATAATAAGGAAAATATGTAGGCTTTTAGTGATTATAACAGTCATGACTGCAATACTGTGATAGCCTTGCTTTTCAAGTAAATTCAAAATTTAATTTTATGGAAACAAAGTTGAAGTACAAAAGGTAATAGAAAAGTGTTTCGAAAAGTATAGAGAATTTTAGCTACAAGTAATTAGTACTTCTCTCTCTCAATCCCTTGGTCGGGACGATCGTTGGGGCACCACTGTTCATGTGGTGTGTCTTGGGCAAGTGAACTTGGTGGCGCCCATTCCAATTAGTACCTACCAACCTATAATATATATATATATATATATATATATATATATATATATATATATATATATATATATATATATATATATATATAAGCTTTAATTTATTTATGTTAAAAATATACTTTTTAGATTTTTTTTAGTGTAAATGGTCACGAAAAAGACAGCATACAGACCTATGGAATGGTGACAGGATTACTGAACGGAGGTCTGGCTTTTGGAGCCATGATTGGTCCAGTAGTTTCTGGAGCTATTACTGATGCTGCTGACTTTACATGGGCATTGACTGTATTGTCAGGGATGGGTCTAACAATGGTGAGGCGCTTAAAACAAAGTTATCTTATAACGGATGATACACTGATTTATAATAGACGTCCCTAACCAAACAAACATTATAATATAGGTATTGATCCAGTCACTAGGATAGTTTCTCTTTAGAATTGGACAAGATAATATTTCAGATAGCTTATCTGAAAGCATTGCAGGTTCATAAAAAACATTTAACAAAAGCATTTAATTTTAATTTACATCTGAAGTATTTAATGATATTAGTTTCAATTGCAATAATCAATGCCATTAATTTGTTAGAATAACATTGTATTTGCATGTATAACAGACGTTTGCATTTGTAATTACTACACAAAATAAATTTTTTTTCATAGCTGATAACAATGTCAACATATTTAATATGGATGAAGATTTCTGGACAGCCTCTCAGGCCAGAGTAACAAGAATTGCTAAGACTCAGAGAATCTAGAACATATTTAGTGGCAGCAATGCTGTATTTATAGCTATAAATATATTTCAATTGCATTTATTGTATTGTTTTATTTGTGTTATAAAATCACCTGTAATATATATATATGTGTGTGTGTGTGTGTGTGCGTGTGCGTGTGCGTGTGCGTGTGCGTGTGCGTGTGTGTATGTTGTGCATGAGTGTGCGTGTGTGTGCGTGTGTGTGTGTGTGTGTGTGTGTGTGTGTGTGTGTGTGTGTGTGTGTGTGTGTGTGTGTGTGTGTGTGTGTGTGTGTGTGTGTGTGTGTGTGTGTGTGTGTGTGTGTGTGTGTGTGTGTGTGTGTGTGTGTGTGTGTGTGTGTGTGTGCATGGGTGCGTGCTTGTGGGTGTATTTTCAATCACAATCTTTAAAATTCATTCAGTGTCCTCTACATCACTTTTTCTGTATCCTAAATTAAAATCTGAAATTGGTCACTCGCAGTAAAATATTGAACCTATGTTTATAAAATAAAAATACCACTTGTTTATTATAATGAACGTTTTATAATATTGTATATAGCGATAGGGGTACTGCGGTACCTTTCCAATTACAATAAAAGAAGACAACCTACTTTTAATGCTTCTACTCATGTACACCCTTGAACAGGTCAAGCTTTTTCTTATTGAGCCATGAATAGGCATATAATCCATGGTGGACATCTAACATTCATATATTTTTAATTTGAAATACCGAGATAAAAAAGCAAATTAATGCTTATAGAATTCAAATAATGCAAGTATGTAAATCTGCATTGATGACATTAACTCTTCATATTTCAGTACTGACTGTTAAGTTTAAACTATTTTTACAATCTAAAGACTAAAGACTGTATTTCAATATCTCAGATAGAAATTTGATGTGATCATAATCACCTATACAAAGCTCACATTATTACACTTGCTTTATTTAACAAATATAATGTGTGCATGAAGGGTGGCAATGAGCCTGAGTCAATCAGACACAGTGCATAATGAATCTAATATGTAAGGAACACAGTCTATAAGCTAAATATAACAGTCATCATACCATAGACTGTGGTCACACCAGTAGAGGCTTGTTTCTTGGAATTCTCTCACTCATGGCTGCGATAGCGTGTCTTATTCTCTTGACTTCTAGAAACTATTATGATACTAAGGCTACCCTACTCATACACATATATCAAATGGTCTTATATCTTACCATAACAGTGTTAACAGTTAAGGCTTTACTAAACTGAAGGTACTGGACTATTGGCTGTAAAATTAGTCAACTAAAAAATATTCTAGTATCAGTGTGTGCCGCATTCATTATATCTCATAATATAGTTTGTATTGTGTCTGGTAATATATATATATGTGTGCGTGCAAGCATGTGTGCGTGTGTGTGTGTGTGTTGCATCTCAGCAGAGGCGTGAAATGAAACTTAAAGAAAGACTACTTGATCTGATTGCTTATGTACATATAAAGTAATGAGAAAATACACATAATTGGAAAGATATGAACATTAAGTTCCCACTTTTAAAAAGGCATTATAGTAAGACTTTTAGAAACATTAAAGAGATGTCACTAGTTTATTTATGACTATAGAAAAATCATGGCTGTATTATCTCCAACATAATCAAGGAAACAATAACTCTTGGTATACTTCCAGAAACACAGTGTTTGTTTCGCAAAAGCAGAAGCATAATTACAACAGCATTTAGCTTGCCTCAAACCCAAATGAAATGTGTGGAACATGGAGCTATAATATATACTCTATTCATAGACTTGACAAAAGTCTTTGATACAGTATTGAAATGGCCTTTGGAGTGAACGAATTGAAGAAGTTCTGTTATTCTGAAAAAAAAGCAACCTGATCAAATCCGTTTATATAAGAGTGCAAGCCAAAATGGTGCAAGGCAGAGACACATCAATTAAGTTTGCCGCAACTATAAATGGTGTCAAACATGGATGCGTTATTGCACCCACACTATTCCATTATACCTCACCGCTAAGCTAAAAGTTAAAGATGTACAGAAAGAGATTTATATTTAAATTAGCTAGACATGAGATGATCTTTTGTACGTGGCTCACTTCAACTCCAAAACTCACACTAGCAAACACATAGTTAAAGATGCTGTTTATGCAGAAAACAGTTCTTTCGTGGCTTTTGGTGTCATACAAGCATGTGATAGTGAAAAAATTTACTAAAAAAAGCAACAGCTCGTTTTAGCCTCAAAATCAACAGTAAAAAGACGGGATGCATGCACTATAAAAGTTTATCCAAAGTTATCATGGTATTATAGATATCAAGAAACACTGCAAAAACAGTGTTTGATAAGCAGTTTTGTTTCTATGCTGTATCAATTTATTAAAAGTTTTTATGAAGTTTTCACTTCACGTTCTGCCAGTTGAGTAAATTGTTAGGAGAGAGAGGCTCACAGGTTGTATTTCCTCTTTATCTTATTATGTAGCAGTTCACCTTTTCTTATATAACAAACCAAACAACTATTACCAACCCTTACCAACCGTTACCAACCCTTACCAACCTTTACCAACCGTTACCAACCCTTACCAACCGCTACCAACCCTTACCAACCGTTACCAACCCTTACCAACCCTTACCAACCCTTACCAACCCTTACCAACCTTTACCAACCGTTACCAACCCTTACCAACCCTTACCAACCCTTACCAACCCTTACCAACCCTAACCAACCCTTACCAACCCTTACCAACCCTTACCAACCCTTACCAAGCCTTACCAACCCTTACCAACCCTTACCAACCCTTACCAACCCTTACCAACCCTTACCAACCCTTACCAACCGTGAAACCTATAAAGCAATGTCAACTGTAATATAATAAATGATCAACTGATAGCAATACAAAACATAACACAAAGAATTATATTATTGCTCATTGAAACTACAACACTATAAATTATCAACAACAAAAAACACAAAAAAAACTTGAATATAGAATAGCGTATATAGAGTACAAAATAGCTACTTTGTGGTTGTGTCCCTAGTAAGATACTGACTACTAAATTTCATCTACTTGCTTGCTATAAATAACTATAAACAGCTATAATAGCTATAATAGCTAATAGTAACTAGCTATACAGCTGAGTCATGCTAGCTTTGAAATTCAGTTAGTAACCAAAACCAGTGGCCAAACAGGCACAAACCCGAGCCCAGGTGAAGTGCAGTCCCCAAGCCCAGTCTAGTGCAAGAAAAACTTTACACTCCCAGCTAAATTTTCTGAAATTACCTATAGCATATTGGCATATCATCCAGTCATCCAGCTATATTAATAGTAGTATACTAAGTATAAGTTCGTCTGTGTGTGATGCTAAATGAGAGTTTCGTGAGTCTTTTTTAGGCTGTTATCCGATATTTCCATTTGAGCCATTCCGTGGGCTTGTCCATGAGTACCAGATTCTGGTTAGGATTATTTAGTCTTTTCTAATGTGTAAATGATCTCATCTCACATGTACGATGAGTTAAAAAATCAGCAAACTTGTGCAAACCATGGTTGTCACGAGGTGAACTTCTTAGCCAATCACTTAGTTTTTTTTAATTGTCTTGGGGAGGCTGCTTTCTTTCCGTATCGTTGTTTGAGATACTTCTTTTTAGCTTCATAATCTTCAACATTATTGCTTGTTAAGGAACCATTGATGCATTTTCTAGCTTCACCACCTACATACTTTTTCAGCAAACGGGGTTGTCTCATGCCTGTTATATTCTTTGGCTTTAGTTTTCCAGTCTTAAAACTTTATGATATCCTCATTTAACATTGACGGCTTTGCATCTGAACGCTTAATTTGCTTCATTGGAGATAGTAGCCAACTGCGTTGATAATTTTTTGCTAACTTCGACTGCATATTATTTTCAATCACCAAAAGTTCGATTATATAAATGCATCGTCAACATCACTATGACTTAAAGCACTCATGCTAGTATGAATATGTCAAAGTCTGGGTCTGATTGTTGGCTCAGAACCTTTTATGGTTTCTCATTCATCGCAGTTACATCAGCTTAAGAATTGATTCATTATAATGTAGTCGCATGATTATTGATAAGAACTTCACAGGTCAAGACTCAACAGTTTGAACAGAAATAATTACTTTCTTTACAGAACCAAAAACATTTTAAGCTACGTTTGAAAAACCTCAGAAACTTAAAATTGATATTAGTTCATCATTAGTGTACTAGCTGCTGCGTGCTATATCATTGTTTTAGAGGAACAATATACCCCCTCGGCCCCTGGTCACCCTTGTGCTGCATATAGCTCTAAATATCATGGACAGGACTTCCACATAGTGATGAGGGTTCTACACACGATTGACAGTTGATAGATTCTGGTTCCCTTACTTCGAACTTTTGTTAAACCCATTAGTGCTGCATACAGCTTTGACTTCAACTAAACTGTTTGTACATGCAGTAGTTTTTATGCAGCTGTATTTCTTTTTTTAATTAAATTGGCTAAAACTTAATCATATATCGTTTGATTATTGTTATTGTAAAACATTGTAGCAAATTTGTGTATTTCTGTTTTGAAATCTCAAACATTTTGAAAGTTTATGCAGTTCACCAATATATATCATTGCTATCACTTTTTTCAACTTTTTGCTTTTAAAATAACATGAATCATTTCTATTTATATTTCAGTCAATATATGGCTATAAATTTGCAGCAAAAATTCTAACTTTTGATAAGTGTTCTTGGTGTTCATACAGTTTTGATTGAAACTTTTACAAATTTTTTTTAATAATTTTGACTATTTGCCTAGTTATGTAATAAATACATAATTTATTTTAAAAAAAAAATGCTTTCATAGTTTTCTTTTTGGGTAATATACAGTATACATGGTATCCAAACTAAGCTAAAAATTACACAGAATAATCTTTCTTTGAATTGGAAAGCATTTCATGCATAATATTTCTAAAAGCAGCTCCGAGTTGGGGGTAAACGATGAATTTAGGGGGGCTCCAAGTTTTGAGTTATTTCCTCACCAAAACTAAAGACCCCAAAATAAAATCCTCTGTTGCCCCCAACTCAGAGCTGTTTATAAAACACTACCTTATGCAATGGGTAACATTTTAATTTTATAGATTCAGGAAACCACTTTCCTAGAAAGACATTGTCTTTCGTTGTCAATAAATCATATAGAGGCCTATATTATAATATATCTTAGCTAGCTGACCACAGAAAGTCTATGCTACGTACCCTTTGATTATGCACATAGCCTCAAAAACATAATGAATAATTTTCCCGTTGACATTAATTCCTATGATTAGTGAGTGAAAAGAATTTCATGGCTGCTTGCACACTCCTTAAGGCAATCAAGCAGCTCGGTATGTAGGTTATTACTATTACTAGTTTCTGTGTCAGTCCTGTTAATATGCTCGAATCAGAACAGGAAATCAAAGGTCTGCTAGAGGAAGAAGACACTGACACTGAAAAACCATTAGGGAAGGGAACTGATCACAGCCTGACCAAGTGTAGAGAGTACCTGCTATTAGGTGTCCTGCTATTCTCTCAGTTTGTGGCATTGTGCACCGACACTTTCTTGTTCCCTTTCTTTCCTCAAGAAGCAAAGAGCAAAGGGTTATCTCATGTGGAGATTGGAATTGTTTTCAGTTCATTTGAGTTTGCTAGATTTGTGACCGCACCAATCTTGGGATATCTGGTAATATTCACGTTTATATACAGTAGTTACTGCATGGTGTCACCCTATTTTAACTTGAAAGCGATTTGAAATATACTACAAGTTTTGACATCATATAAAAACAAACTAATGCTATGCTATAAGAAACATTTTGTCTGTGTAAATGTGCAAATTTGTGCATACATTTATTATTGTTGAACCCATGCAGCGTTTATTAGGTTGACTAAATTTTGTCATAAATCTATGCTTTTACACTAAAAATTCAAATATTGTGCTACAAGATTGATTCATAATTCCAATAAGTTCACTCTTTTGATTAGGAAATGAATGTATAGATAAAGCTGCCAAGATTTTGCCAGTTTAATATCAACTCAGATGTACATGTTGCTCTATATAAGCTCCTTGATTAGTGGTAGCCTGACAGTCATAATGTGATGCGAAAGCTTGTGTATTGTAAAACTGCTTTTTATAATTTTTATGGTGCACTGAGATAAAAACCTTATGATCTGTTTTTTAGTTTAATTGGATAAGCCCAAGAACAGCATGCATAGCAGGTACAGCACTGTCGACAGTCTCATGCATATCTTTTGGGTAAACAACTATAATAATAAAACTATAGCTTATATTTAGTTTTCAAGTTCATTGAAGTAATCACAGTGAAATATTTTATCCAGAAAAGTTATTTGTTAATCAACAATAATTAATTAATTGTATATGTAATGTCCCATACCCATGCCGTCAGTCATGTCAAGTGATCATAAGGTCATAGTTTGGACAGCTTTTTTATTATGGGAAAACTTCAGGTCAAGTAATTTAACTTCCAGAATGAATTGAATGGATATAAACCAACAATATTTTGAAGCAAGCCTTTCTTCAGCATTGTTTATATATTCGTGTTCTTTAATTCTAGGCATACTTTTTGAAGTTTATTTCTATTGTAACAGGAAGACCATTATGCAAATAACTTTGTATTGTTGTTTTATTGCTTGTGTGTTTTGAATACTCTGTGTGAATTATAATTTAAATTATAGTTTAAAATTGCAAAGGCAATAAGCAGCTAACTTTTTTTTAGTGCTGTAACGTATGCACCAAACCGCATATTCTTTCCACTGTGTATGACTATCAGAATTCTAGCTGGAAGTGCTACAGCTAGTCTTACAGTATCTATGATGACAATTTTACTTAAACACACAACATTCCATACTAGTACAGTTGTGGTAAGTATTGTATATCATTTCATACTAGTACAGTAATGGTAAGTCTTGTATATTATTTCATATTATAGTTGTAATGTTGTGATAAGTATAATTGTATATTATTTCATACTAGTACAGTTGTGGTAAGTGTTGTATTTTATTCCATACTATGGTATAGATGTGCATGGTAAGTATTGTATATTATTTCGCACTAGTAAGGCGTGGCAATTAAGTATAATTGTATTTTATTCCATACTTATAGTACAGTTGTGGTGAGTAGTATATATAATTACTATTCCTGATATATAATGGAGACAAGAACTACATGAACATAACTGTAGTGATGCTTAGACATTTTTCCCAATAATATAGTTTGATCACTTTTAAACCCAACTTTTGAATATGATATTTCTTTAGCTAAATGTTTATAAGTGGTTTATGAAAACTAGGTTGTTTGCTAAAATAAATAGCCTGTCTCCGAACATTCCACATTGAAGAATATTTATGTTTGCCTTAGGGCTTAGCAGAGATGATACAAGGAGGAGGGTACGCAGCTGGACCAGCCCTAGGAGCAGCTTTACAGCAGGTGAAGTAATCAAGCAGTTGTTGTAGTAGTCTGCATATAATTATTGTCAAAACATATCATACCATGCGGCATGTGCAGCATTGCTGTAGGTATTTTTACCTTCTAACTTTCTGTAATGTTATAGACTTTTGTGCTTCAGTGAGCATATCATGTATCTTATTGTTGTATATCTTATATACTGGAAAGAGATATTATAGTAGGCCCTACAATATATATATATATATATATATATATATATATATATATATATATATATATATATATATATATATATATATATATATATATATATATATATATATATATATATATATATATATATATATAATAAGTATACGAGAAACATTGTTGATTTATTACTTTATTAGGCAAAGTAATTATACTGATATTTCGGGTACCACTGTACCCATTTTCAGAGTAGCAATGAATATATATATAATATATATATATATATATAATATATATATATATATATATATATATATATATATATATATATATATATATATATATATATATATATATATATATATATATATATATATATATATATATATATATATATATACCTCAATCTGTGGACAGCAGCTGTTTCGGGGTTTGTCCCCTCATCAGCACAGAACAGAGTACCATTGCCCACACCTTCGCAATAGTAGAAACTTATGTTTCTACTAAAGCATATTTAAAAGGTGTGTAAACTCAAGCCAGAGAGCTCAAGTGACTCTAGGGGTCACCTAGGAGTCACGAGCCTTGCAAAATGCTAGCAGCTTGAGTTTGTGATCATGGTGAGAGAGCTCAATCACTGAATGTCATTGCTGAGCATTAAGTGAGAGCATAATACCTCAATCTGTGGACAGCAGCTGTTCGGGGTTTGTCCCCTCATCAGCACAGAACAGAGTACCATGGCCCACACCTTCGCAATAGTAGAAACTTATATATATATATATATATATATATATATATATATATATATATATATATATATATATATATATATATATATATATATATATATATATATATATATATATATATATATATATATATATATATATATATATATATATATATATATATATATATATATATATATATATATATAGTATGCTGATTGTCAATCTAGTTGGAGTTCCAGCAAAGTAAAGTGCTCGATATCTTAAGTGACAGAGCTAATATAATGTAGTGCTTTCAAATTGTTAAAGATATATATTTTTTATTAAAAAAGATCTCACACGACTGAATAGTTTCGTACAGTGAACTGCACTCGTCAGGTGTCAGACTAAAAACAAATAAATAAATACAATCTATAAAGCATTCCAATTATAAAAGGATTAGACTATAAAGCTGGTTATTCAATGGAAAAAAGCTAGTTATTCAATAGAAAAAAGCTAATTTATAATAGGTAATAAGTGCTTGAATTGTTATGTAACGTTGCCCAAGTAGTGCTTTCGTGCATGTCTGCATGTGGATAAAATCTCATTCCTGCTGTTAAGGGAAGATGTACTGGGCTGGTATACTATGGAATACTTTTCCCATAGGCATAGGTTGCACCTTTTAGTAACTTTGTTGTATGAGTTGGTCTTTTTCATAATTTTCCATGTTATGTTAAAATTAGTGTTCTTGTCTTTTAATTCCCAAATGTATTTGCTCAATTCAGTATGGTTCTTCTTTGTTTTGTTGTTAAAAGTTGATTTGTGGTTATATAATCTGGTTTTGAATTTTGTTTCTGATGTTCCCACGTAGGTTTGGGGTTGGGTGTCATCTTTAGTTGTAACTGCAGCTTGGTATATGATGCACTTTGTGAGGCATTTTTCATCTAGGGGGCACACTGTGTTGCTTCTGCAGTTACATTCTCGAGGAGGTTGGATTTTTGGGTTGAGTAATCTTTTATTGTGGCTGTTGATTATGTTGTTCAAATTTCTGCAGCAACTGTAACTGAGTTTTATGTTGTTTTTGTTGTATCATATCTTTTTCTCTTTTTCCATATAATAACTAACTGTGAATGGAACACATGTGCGCTTCTAATCTCTCCATATCTTTCTTTTCTAATGGTATATATTTTAATTAAATTTGGACAGCTCTACCAATTGATTCTCTATTTATAGATTGGAGGATACAGCTGTATGTTCTGGACACTGGGTGGTCTAATTGGTGTCTCATGTCTGCTACAGATATTTATTGTTTCAACAAATGGTATGTGGTTCAAGGAAGTGTATATTTAAAGAACTTACTGTGTTTTATTCTGTGTGCTAATAGTTGATAAAATCAAAGCAGCTAAATATTTTTTGATGCCTCTCACAAATTAATGAAATATTCAGCCATATTAGGAGTCTTAAAGTTTTTTCAGATTAATCACAATTTTCATGAACATCTACAGTATATTAACCTAGACTGATTCATAATGCCAAGCACAATTATTATGTTCCTAATATTGTAACATTTGGGCTTATAAAAACTTTTTTTACAAGCTCAACAATAAATTTAAAGTCTTATACCTCTTGGATCACAATGGAGCACATGAATCATTCTATTGTTCTGCTTACTTTCGAACTATAATATAATGTAGATTATGTTAAATATTGGTAAATATTGTTGTTGGTCACCTTTGGTCACCTTTCACCGCCGTGGTCCTGCGCGGGTGGCAGGTTTTTGTTTGATACCAAGTTCTACCAGGCATCTCCATCGAACTCGATCTTCAGCATCTGCGCCATCTAGATCGAGCCATCTAAGGTCTGAGTTTATTGTATCACACCATCTTTGCTTTGGTCTACCCCTAGGTTGAGCTCCCTCAACTGCCATCTCTGACACTTTCTGGATGTCTTCCTCACGTTCTCTCCTTCTAACATGCCCATACCACTGCATTCGTCTTTTCCTCATCAGGTCTTTAATTGGCATCACTCTTGCTACTGCTGTTATTTCCTCATTTGGCTTATGATCTTCTAAACTGACATTTAAACTGTATCGCAGCATGCGCATCTCACATGATGACATCTTGTCTACCAGAGATTTTGTGATGGGCAAAGTCTAATTTCCGTATAGTAGTGTTGGTCTGATAGCTATTTTGTAAATTCGCACTTTGAGTTTTGTGGGCATTTTCTTGTCACAGAGCACACCAGACAGCTCTCTCCACTTATTCCAAGCCTTGGATATTCTCAGCTCAACCTCCCTCCGGCAGCCTCCCTCTTGTTGGATTGTTGTGCCCAAGTACTTGAATTTGGAACACTTAGGCAGGCTTTCTATAACCTGACTACCATACTTTTTCATCCCGATGTTTTCTTGGTTGATGATTGTTGTTGACATTTATTAATAAATTAGATTTATATTTGTGATAATCCGTATGAATAAAAACATTGTTTTTAAAACATGTTGCCAGGAGTTTTTGGTAATGTAAACAATCACAAATTATGAGTGTAAAATCTATAATATGCCTAATTAAATATTGTTCAGAATAATTGATGTTCATACTGACGTAATAGAATTTTATTGTGTAGAGCTTCCTTGGTAATAAAGTAGATTTTGTAGCAACTATTTTTGCAGATTGAAATTATAAAAAAAAGTTAAAAATCTGCTTTTTCAAACTTTGTTTTAGTGAGTGAAAAGAAGCAATCAAACTCATCACTAGCCATGATAAAGATACCAGGTGTTTTAGTCATGACTTTTTACTGCTTTATAATAAAATTGGTTGGCAGTTCAAGATCTACTGGGCTCAGCAACTTCCTATCAGTTTCTGTGAGTAGCTTAAGCAGAATTCAGCATTTAATGGCATGGTTTGTCTTGTAGAATAAGATGTGTATTATAAAAAACCAAAACCTAAACTTTATCTTTTGCCCATATGTGATAATATGGAAAAACTGATCATTTACTCAAAAATTATTACAATTTATTTTTTACTTAAAACTTATTCATTCAAACTCCATTTTATATCTTGTGTATCACAATTGTAAAACTAAACCTAATAAATTAGTTGACATTGTTGAACTTAGCTGAGCATTTATGCGCCTTTATAGTTTGGCACTGATTCTGGAAACATTGGCTTGCTGTTTGGATTCTGGGCAATTTTGTACTTGATCGGATGCCCGCCAATGGCTAAACTAGTCAACAAGGTAACAATTGATGCCGAAATAAGGAAATTACAAAAAAATTGATAATATTTTGACATTAATGTATTGTAATGGATTTTGAGAGTTGTCAGCACTATCTTCTAAAAAATTCTATTAACTATGTGCTTCAGCATTATAATTACTTATTGGGTATCATTTTGAATAATGTAATTATAATTGAGCTCTTGGCGTAACTTTGAATGCTTTAAATTATAGCTAAGCTTGAGGTAGCTTTCTAATGCCCCAAGTATTGTGATTATTTTTAAAGCTTTTAGCGTAATGAATAGTTCTTTGTGAAAATTGTTTATAAATTTGTGTGTATAACATTATTGTTTTGTGTAGATTTGTTGTCCAAAATTTGGACTCTGGATTTTCGAACAACAAAAAATTCCCTTGTTCGCGTTCTCTTGGTTCTGTTAGTATAAAAGTAGGCGAGTTTCCAGTGTAGATTCAGTCTACCAATAAAGCTCGCCTGATACAGACTGCACTTTCTCTACACCAATGAAGATTGATTCTACTGAAGACTACTTCCATCTTGTTCTCTCTTACAAAGAGTTATGTTTAACACTTAGTTGCATTCAACCCACAAGTTACTACATTAGTGGCAGCCGCGGGATTCTAAATAACAAAGTGTCAGAGAGAACAAGAAGGCCACAGGGGAAGAAAGAAGACCAGCACCTGAAAAACCAGCAGGACCAGCTCTCACTGTTGAAGCTCTGGTAACGGTCCTCCGAGAAGTTCAAAAGGCTACTCAGACGCCACCTGGTGACAGGTACTGCCTCAAGTCCCCGATTTTCGGAAGATACAGCGATGTGGAGCAGTTCATCCGCGAGTATGAGGATGCCTGGTGTACAATGCGTTTTTCCAAACCATCAACAATCCAGGCCTACAGCACTACTGGCTGGCAGCCAAAGTAAGTAGCTTAGAGGAAGCCTTGGAGATGGGCAAAGCCTATTTTTAGGTAGACGGGCCTCATAGGCAGATTTCACCGCCCACCAGGTGACTGAAGAAAACAAAGAGGCCACCACACTTCCTACCCTGCAGGTGGCAGCAATAACAACTAAGTCGCTGGAGCACATGCAGCTCACCATGTTGATGGACATGGTGAAAGGCCTGCAGGCTACGGTGACTGAGTTGCAACGAGCCTAGGCCTACAGACGGGCTCCTCGATCGCCGGATGACCCTGTTTGCCCCTCCCAGCTCACCTACTGGGAATGTGGCCCTAGAAGAGGATGGCTACCTTTAAACACCTGAGGCTCACGATAACTTTTGCCAACCGTGGGCCCCAAGCCAGCCCCATCCTGGAGATGAACTAGAGGATGATCAGGAGGGCCTCTATGGAGTCTGGTGATACTGAGTGGCAGGCACATTGAAGACCTCAGAGACTGCAAGGTCTGCCGATCCTCCAGCCAGGCCACTCAAAACCTGAATGGAGTCAGAAGATGCAGGATGGCAGGCACCTGGAAGACTTCGGAGACCACAAGGTCTACTCGATCCTCCGGCCTGGCCACTTCGTAACCGGTTTGCATGGTTGCCCGAGGAGTTTGTAGAGGAGGATTCAGCTTACTCGCAAGTGTATCTCAAGCTATCTTCCCAACCTTAGAAAACCCTTGTTGTTTCTAAGACAAAAAGGAGGCCTACTGCCGGACCCAAGTTGTGTCTTCCCCAGAGACTAACCGCTCCAGGAGCACCCACCCCCATGAAACAGCTATTTCCTGCTCGGAAAAATTTTGGGTTAAGCTGCTACATCTTACTAGACACTGGGTGCACTACAAATCTGCTGAGTAGTGCACCCGAGAACGAGCGAGCCTCGAGTCGTTCGAAGGTGCACGTGGTATGTTGGCCGTCGAATCATGTATTCCTTTTTACAGCTTCATCACACTACCTGGATGCGTTCGTGATGAGGTGATTTATGAGACGTTTATAGTCAGCCAGCAGAAGGAGGACGCCATCCTAGGAATGCTATTTCTGGAGTAACACCAGTGTCATATGAATTTCCAAAAGTCGCCGGTGGTGATGGCTGGAAAAGAACTTGTCTGTGTTGACCAGTTTTGGCAGGCCCTTGGTGGGCGGAGTCTAGGTAGTATGAGACTGCATGGTTCCCGGAAGATCCCAAGCAACTCTCCGCTGCAGAGTCAACTGTAGGGAGATCGCCAGCCTGGGAGTGGAGGAGGAAACGCACGGAGCAATCTGACTGGCAAACAGCCTGAATCAGCTAGACTGTCGAAAAGAGCTCCTCGTGCAGTGTATCAACCTCTTCACAGAACCTGTCCCATTATCGGTTGAGGCGCTGGTGAAATAGTACCACTCTATCCAGGAAGCGGATGTTGGGGCCGGCACTGGAAACAGTGGCCGACACCCAGGGTAATCCCCTTCATACCAGTCAAAGAGCAGTCCTGGAGCACTTGGATGACTTTTATGGTGGAACCAGTGGCAACTGTACAAGTAATACGTAATGCCAAGTACTGGCTCAGCTACTCATGGAGTACAGTGATGTCTTTAGTTTCGGCGACGGAGACATGGGGCTGACTACGGTTATCTCTCACGAGATACCTTTGGCAGCCAGCACCGCCCCCACCAGACAGCCAACCCAGCGTTTAGGCCCGGAAAAGGAGGTGAGCCGATAGGTATAGCATCTTTTCGACTGGGACCTGATTGAGCCTGCCCACAGTGCGTGGAGCTTTTCAGTAGTCCTGGTCAGGAAGAAGAATGGTAGCCGGAGGTTCTGTGTAGACTACCACAGACTCAGGGGCGTTAACATCCAGGGTGCCTACCCTCTCTCATGGATAAATGAGTTTCTAGATGCCCTCGCAAGTAGCAAGTACTTTGGTACTTTGGATATGTTTAGTGGGGACTGGCAAGTACCCCTCAGTTCTGATGCCCAGGACAAAGCAGCATTCATTGTTGGAAATGGAAAATACTGCCATTCGAGCTTACATTTGCCCCGGCAACTTTCCAATGGCTCATAGAGCAGGTCCTCAGTGGGTTGCACTGGAAGACTCTCCTAATCTATCTGGATGACGTCATTGTTATCTCCCCAGACTTTACGACTAATGCCAGTCGTCTGCGGGAGGTCTTTGACCACATCCGGGCAGCTGGACTAAAGTTGAAGCCGTCTAAGAGTGCACTCCTGCAGCCGGAAATCACGAACCTGGGCCATGTGGTTGGCCATGATGGGGTTGCTACTGACCCGGAGAAGGTGCAAGCTGTGGAGGAGTGAACGTTCCCCCGAGATATCCCTGAGTTGCGGGCATACCTGGGGTTGGTAGGGTATTACCGGCAGTACATACCTGTGTTTGCAGGAGTGGCTCAGCCTTTGAATCGACTAACCCCCAAGTTGGGTCCGGTGGCAGTGGACACAAAAGAAGCAGCAGGCATTCGACCACTTCAAGCGACGGCTAATGGAGGCGCCAATTCTGGCGTATCCTGATCCAGCCAAAGCGTACATCCTGAACACCTATACTAGCGACTACAGTGTTGGAGCTGTTCTGTCCCAGGTCGAGGGTAGAAGTGAGGTGGTCAAGACTCTCTCAGCCGCTGAGAAGAACTGCTGCACTACTAAGAAGGAGCTTCTAGCAGTAGTCAAGGCGGTCAAGCACTTTCAAAGCAAGGTATTGGAGCTCACCTGATACAGACTACACTTTCTTTACACCAATAAAGGTCGATTCTACTAAACACTACTCTACATCTTGTTCTTTCTTACAAAGAGTTATGTTCAACACTTAGTTGCATTCAATCCACAAATTACTACAATATACTATTTTTATAACAAATTTAATATTTATTTATCTGGATTAGAGTAGAATTGGGTATACTGCAATTGTTCGTTCAAATAAAACATGTCACACAAAAATTAAATGATGTTTAAGTTGTTGTTTACTTCAATGAAATATTTAAATGTTCTTTATTTGAATTTTAACCACTAGGGTTTGTTTTAATTCAAAAGAAAATTTAATTTTTATAAAGTTAAACCTTTTCTTTTATCTAAGAATTATATTTGGCATACTGTATCTATTTTAAACATTGTAGTTTTTCGAGTATCAGTTCCTGAATCATATTTCTTATCAATTGATTTTTCAAATAAGCATATTTTGCAGGGATTCATTTATTCTCCAATGGTAATAGGCTGGGCGATAACTGTGTTTATCGATCTCTTAATGGGACCTTCACCACTTCTGAACTTCATATTCCATGGCAAAAAGTAAGACATCATAACATTTATGTCTTTAGATGTGTTTGAGTTATATTTTTGAGACAATGATGGCATCATCTTAGCAAACCTTTAATTCTATTGCCTAAAGTGCATAGCACTGTGTGCATTGTGCATTAGTTTGTATTTAATTATAGGTTACAAATTGTAAAAGCTATTACAATGTTTTTCTTTATAATATGTTGATGATATTTTTTTTAAATAATGATAAATTATATTAATAACAACATATAATTTGTCTATTTTTAAATTATGTTGATGGGTGATTGTCATCATGTTTGGTAAACAGAGTCAAACAAAGTTTTGGTTGAGTAATATATTTGTCACACTGTTTGCTTGCATGTTTAAATTAATGTAATTAGAATAAATAAATTGATACAATTTTGTAGATATTTTGAGCTGACAGTCGTGATGAGAAGCTTGTCTTTGCTGTCACAGGCAGCCATATACGTTCCACCTTTTCAGGCAGCTATTAATATTGCCGTGTGAGTTCATGCCTTTAAAGTGCTGTCCTATATTTATTATTTGAGTATTGCTGTATAAATTTGTAAATGTTTCTAAAACAGTAAAGCTTATGATGTGTTGCAGCATTTGAACCAATTTATGCATTAATTTTTAAGAGAGTTATTTGATGGTCTTCATCCCAGAAGGACGCTTCCTAGTTAGACGCTAGGTCAAAGTTCCCACTTAGACACTTTACAAAAGAAGATCAAAGGAATGTATTTGTGTGCTAATTAACAAACAATTGATCCAAGTTTATATAAATATACATATAATTAAATAATATTCAAATAACTTGCACACAAAATAGACATTGTACTAAAATAAATTATAGCGTCAAACTGGGAAGCGTCCATGTGGGAAGCGTCTAAGTGAGAGCTTTGGTCTAATGCCTAACTAGGAAACGTTTATCGGGGATGACACTATTTGCAATAGGATGCAATTAGAAAAAAATTATGTTATTATATCTTATGAGTTGCAAATAATACAAATTAGGTTATTGTCTAAAAGCTTGTATATAATTAGCAAGAAAATTTATAAGCCAAATTGTGTGCATAACTTAAGGTTAAAGCATATACTCCTCAGTATATTTGAAATAAGGAAAGAGTTGAAAAAAACAGTAATTGGCCTTTCAAAATCTGCCAAAGTAAACTAAAACACATGTATACTACTCCCAGAGTAAAAGGCTATGAAAAAGACAGCATACAGACCTATGGAATGGTAACAGGACTACTGAATGGAGGTCTGGGTCTGGGAGCCATGGTTGGTCCAATAATGTCAGGAGCTGTCACTGATGCTACTGACTTCACATGGACATTGACTGTATTGTCATTCTTAGATATGCTAATTGTAAGTAGAAGAAAATTACTTGTGACTTTACCATGCATTTCGAAAACTATTTGCAAAATATAATAAAATAAATTAAATATTAGAAAAATAGTTAAGTACGTGTTTTTTAATAATTACAACTTTAAATAAAAATAATATTACAGTTAAAATTTAATTTTAGTACTTCCTATAAATGAGTTGTCAAAGATATACGTACATATATAAATATATACATATATACATATAAACATATATATATATATATATGTTTATAATAAATAACTTAAAGCTGCCTCTATATATTGTGTATTAGCAATTCTATAGCTATAACCACATTAATCTCTGCTGAACAAAAATAAATTCTAATAATACCAATAATATATATGCTTGCATTTAAAAATATACTATAACTTTATGTATTGCTTAGACTATTATGTACATTGGTGATAGGGAATGCTTTAGGTTTATATAGATATGGTTTTCAGTGTAACAGTTACATTCATATAATATATAAATCTAACTGTTACACTGAAAACCTTTATATAGTTTATATGAAATAGGTGTACCAATCTTACAGGTTACTTTTTTAACAGATATTTTTAAACGGAAAAATTCAGAAATCAGTATCATTTTGTTTATTTCACAGATGCAAGGACTTGATTTGAGTTAGAATGCATTTCATGAATTTTACTTTTCATTTTGCAGTTGTCAGTGCTGGTCGTGTTTCTAATCTGGATGGAGATAACTAAACAGCCACTCAAACCGGAGTCTGTGAAACAGGATACTTAGTCTGACCCTTGACTTCTGTGATTTAGTATAATGTGATGACATGACTACACTAAAGTTGCTAATAATTATATGAGACAATAACAACAGAGGACTTCGGCAGACAGTGATTAGTCAGATAGGTAGAAATGTCTTAGTCTAAGAGTAATGAATATGAGATAGCTGTGAGATCTTTCTCTTCTTTCTCTTTTTTTTGAGTAAATTTTTTTGTGAATAGAAAAATATAAACTGGTATATAATCTATCAATTATGAAACATATTATGAAATCATAACATCCATGTATAATTGCTTTTTCCTTTGGACCATGTCTAAAGCAATTTTAGCTAATTTAATTTAAGTCAGAATCATTAGACATTGAAAAGTTTTATTGTTTAAATACATGCAATGAGTTTTCTATCATTTTTATCAATCAAACTTGTTCACATTCTGCTTGAGCCTGAGGTTATCATGGTTCATTAAGAAACACTGCAAGAACGGATAAAGAGCTGCAAAACACACTATATGCTAAGCGAGTCCGGCTTATAAAGAGCCCTAACACTGACTGTGGAGCAATTAACAGGGTAAAATGTGAGATCTATATAATGGTGGTGCTTTCAAGCCTTGGCTATATATATAACTGAAACCACGGGCAATATACAGGATATAGGTGAGAAAGCTAATTGCTTTCATGATGAGGCAATTGAGAGAAATAATGATCACAAAGTGGTATGACAAAATCACGAATGACAAAATACTAGGACATGCCAATTTGCTATGCGTGGCTGACATTTTTTATAGAAAAAACCTTTGCAGATAGCTAGGTCATGTGCACAGAATAGAAAATGACTGGGGATCATGACAACTGCTTTATTTCCAGTTGAAAGAAAGAAAAAGATTTATAGGGAGGCCAGATTCAGATTTGAAGATGCATTTATAGGAAATCACTACCCTAAAAAAGCATTGTGCTTTGTTGTCAATAAATTATGTATGCTTATATTATATTGTATCTTAGCAAGCTTACCACAGGAAGTTCATGCTACCTACCCTTTGATTATACACATAGTTCTAAAAATATAATGAATAATTCTCCCGTTGACACTATTTCCTACGATTGGTGAGTAAAAAAATTTTCATGGCTGCTTGCACACTCTTTAAAGCAATCAAACAGCTTGGTATGTAGGTTATTACTATTATTACTAGTTTCTGTGTCAGTCTTGTTAATATGCTTAAGTCAAGAGAACAGGAGATCAAAGGACTGCTAGAGGAAGAAGACACTGACACTGAAAGACCATTTGGGAAGGGAACTGATCACAGCCTGACCAAGTGTAGAGAGTACCTGCTATTAGGTGTCCTGCTATTCTCTCAGTTTGTGGCGTTGTGCACTGACACTTTCTTGTTCCCTTTCTTTCCTCAAGAAGCAAAAAGCAAAGGGCTATCTCATGTGGATATTGGAATTGTTTTCAGTTCTTTTGAGTTTGCTAAATTTGTGACCGCACCAGTCTTGGGATATTTGGTAATATTCATGTTTACATACAGTATGTTACTGCATGGTGTCACCCTATTTTAACTTGAAAGCCGTTTGAAATATACTACAAGTTTTGACATCGTATAAGAACAAACTACTGCTATGCAATAAGAAACATTTTGTTTGTGTTGGTTTACATATACACGTGCATACATTTATTAATGTTAAACCCATGCAGCGTTTATTAGATTGACAAAATTCTGTCATAAATCTATGCTTTTGTACTAAAAATTCAAATATTGTGCTACACGATTGATTCATAATTCCAATAAGTTCACTCTTTTGATTAGGAAATGAATGTATAGATAACGCTGCCAAGACTTTGCCAATTTTATATCAACTCAAATATACATGCTTCTCTATATAAACTGTTTGATCAGTGTTAACCTGACAGTCATAACATGATGCAAAGGTTTGTGTATTGTAAAACTGTTTTTTTATAATTTTTATGGTGCACTGAGATAAAAATCTTCTGATCTGTTTTTTAGTTTTATTGGATAAGCCCAAGAACAGCATGCATAGCAGGTACAGCACTGTCGACAGTCTCATGCATATCTTTTGGGTAAACAACTATAATAATAAAATTATACCTACCTTATATTTAGTTTCCAAGTTCATTGAAGTAATTACAGTGAAATATTTTATCCAAAAATTTTATTTATTAATCAACAAAAATTTTTTAATTGTATATCGAATGTCCCATACCCATACGGTCAGCCATGTCAAGTAATCGCAAAGTCATAGTTTCGACAGCTTTTTTATTATGGGAAACCTTCAGGTAAAGTATTTTAACTTCCAAAATAGAGTGAATGGATATAAACTCACAATATTTTAAAGCAATCCTTTCTTAAGCATTGCTTATATATTTATGTTCTTTAATTTTAGGCATACTTTTTGAAGCTTTTTTCTATCGTAACAGGAAGACCAATATGAAGAAAACATTGCATTGTTGATTGTTTGGAATAATCTTTGTGGATTATAATTTAGGTTATAGTTTAAAAATTATTGCAAAGGCATTAAGCAGCTAACTTTCTTTTCAGTGCTGCAACGTACGCACCAAATCAGATATTTTTTCCACTGTGTATAACTATCAGAGTTCTAGCTGGAAGTGCTACAGCTAGTCTTACAGTATCTATGATGACAATTCTACTTAAACACACAACATTCCAGACTAGTACAGTTGTGGTAAGTACTGTATATCATTCCACACTAGTACAGTTGTGGTAAGTACTGTATATCATTTCATACTAGTACGGTAGTGGTAAATCTTGTATTTTGTTCCATACTATAGTATAGTTGTGGTAAGTGTTGTATATAATTACTATCCCTGACATATAATTGAAACAAGAACTACGTAAACATAAATGTAGTAATGCTTAGGGATTTTTCCCATTAATACAGTTTTATCACTGTTAGACTCAACTTTTGAATATTATATTTCTTCAGCTGAATGTTTATAAGCGGTTTATGAAAACTAGGTATTTTGCTAAAATAAATTGCCTGTCTCCAAACATTCCATATTGAAGGATATTTATGTTTGCCTTAGGGCTTAGTAGAGACGATACAAGGAGGAGGGTACGCAGCTGGACCAGCCCTAGGAGCAGCTTTACAGCAGGTGAAGTAATCAAGCAGAGTTTGCAGTAGTCTGCATATAATTATTGTCAAAATATATCCTAGCTACCATGCCACAGGTGCAGCATTGCTGTAGTTATTTTTACTTTCTAACTTTCTGTAATGTTATAGAATTTTGTGCTTCAGTGAGCACATGATGTATCTAATTGTTGTATGTTAGATTATATTATGTATGTTATTGATCTCTACTATATATAGACTGGATAGAGATACAGTAGTACAATATTAATATATATTATAGTGCAATCATGCGCACATGTGGGCCATTTACAGTAAGCTATTATATGAAAGAAAATATGATATAACATGATATATATATATATATATATATATATATATATATATATATATATATATATATATATATATATATATATATATATATATATATATATATATATATATATATATATATATATATATATATCATGTTATATCATATTTTTTCATATAATAGCCAGCTGTAAATGGCCCACATGTGCGCATGATTGCACTATAATAATCTTATACACACACACCCAAACACACACGCACACACAAACATGCACACACGCACACGCACACGCACACGCACGCACACGCACACACACGCACACGCACACGCGAAACATATTATGCGTTACTATAATTAGGTCCTAATCTCTCCATATCTTTCTTTTCTAGTTGTATATATTTCAATAAAATTTAGAGAGCTCTACCACTTGCTCTTCTATTTATAGATTGGAGGATACAGCTGTATGTTCTGGACACTGGGTGGTCTAATTGGTGTCTCATGTCTGCTACAGATATTTATTGTTTCAACAAATGGTATGTAGTTCAAGGAAGTGTATATTTAAAGAACTTACTGTGTTTTATTCTATGTGCTAATAGTTGATGAAATCAAAGCAGCTAAATATTTTTTGATGCCTCTCGCAAATTAATGAAATATTCAGCCATGTTAAGAGTCTTAAGTTTTTCCAAGTTATATAATCGCAATATTCATGAATATCTACAGTATATCAACCTAGAGTGATCTATAATGCCAAGCACAATTATTATGTTCTTGATATTGTAACACTTTCGCTTATAAAAACTTTTTTTACAAGCAAAGAGCTCAACAATATATTTAAAGTCTTATTTCTCTTGGCTAAGCACATGAATAATTTTATTTGTTCTGCTCGATTTCGAACTATATAATGTAGTTTACGTTGAATAATGTAAATATTGTTGTTGACAACTATCAATAAATTATATTTATATTTATGGTAATCTGTATGAATATTAACATTGTTTTTTAAAACATGTTGCCAGGAGTTTTTTGTAGTGTAAACAATTGCAAATTATGAGTGTAAAATCTATAATATGCCTAATTATATACTGTTCAGAATAATTGATGTTCATACTGACGTAATAACACCGTACGATGTCATTATGTCAGTATGAACATCAATTATTCTGCGTAGAGCTTCTTTGGTAATAAAATGGAATTCGTGGCAACTATTTTTGCAGATTGAAATTACGAAAATAATTTAAAAATCTGCTTTTTCAAACTTTATTTTAGTGAGTGAAAAAAAGCAATCAAACTCATCACTAGCCATGATAAGGTTACCAGGTGTTTTAGTCATGACTTTTCACTGCTTTATAATAAAATTGGTTGGCAGTTCGAGAGCTACTGGACTCAGCAACTTCCTTTCAGTTTCTGTGAGTAGCTAACGCAGAAATCAGCTTTTAATGGCATGGTTTGTCTTGTAGAATAAGATGTGTATTATAAAAAACCAAAACCTAAACTTTATCTTGTGCCCATATTCATGTAATAATATAAAAAACTGATCATTCACTCAAACATTAATACGAATAATTTTTACCTAAAAATTAGTCATTCAAACTCCATTTTATATTTTGTGGATCACAATTATAAAACTAAACTTAATAAATTAGTCGACATCGTTGAGCTTAGCTGAGCATTTATGCGTCTTTATAGTTTGGCACTGATTCTGGAAATGTTGGCTTGCTGTTTGGATTCTGGGCAACTTTGTACTTGATTGGATGTCCGCCAATGGCTAAACTAGTCAACAAGGTAACAATTGATGTCGAAATTAGGAAATTACAAACAAATTGATAATACTTTGACATTAATTAACATATTGTAATACAATTTGAAAGTTGTCACTTCTAAAAAATTCTAATAATTATGTGCTTCAACATTATAATATGATAGTTTTGTGGGTTTGAATGTAACTAGTTGCCTTGCATGTTCGTTATGAAGAACAGGTCGAGAGATCAAGTATAAGTTATGGTAGCTTTATTGTGTAGAATAATATAATAGGTCTGCATCCAGCGAGCTCCAGTAGTAGACTGAACTACACTGAAACTCGCTGGCTTTTATATACAAGCAGGACAAAGACATTCTTTTGTTGCCGAGATCGGAGACCTGAAATGCCGAATATCGGCACCTCGGGAATCCGATATGCCAAATTGGCATTTCAGCACTTCGGTAGTCCGATCCGTCGACTCTCGGCATTTCGGAAGACCGAAATGCTGATCTCGGCAATCAAGGACACACATACTATAAATCCACAAAATACACTGCCCATCGGAAAGCATGCTTTCCGATAAAGAGGCGTGCACACACAAAAAAAACAGCAACAATAGCATCATAGAAAATACCAAGAAAAGTATATGGTAACCATGCAACGACAAAACAGAAAACAAATAAACAATACATACACAACTACACGCGCCCGCCACTACTGTCAAGGTAGTTGTGGCCCTCATTGCCGGTCTCCGGCTTGGCCCTGCTCCAGACGACTCACGCACCTCCGCAGCTGCCCTAGTTCTTCTTCCTAGCTGCGCAGCCGCCTGCGCAAGTGCCGCATTTCCTCTTCCAGCTGAGCCGCCGTCTGGCACCTGTGGCAATCAGTAGTGCTACGACCGGTCTGTCGCCTCTGCTTTTCGCCCGTCGCCAAGGGTCGGGGACCCAGGTCCGAGGAATCAGCCCTGGCGTCTGATTCGACCCGTGCCAGCACGACCTGAAGTGGTTGGGTGGCTGCCGGTTGGGGTGTCGCGACAGGCTCCCCGTCTTCCTCCTGGACAGGCTTACACGCGGGGAATCTCTGGGCAAGAGCAGCCCGCTTGTGGGGATCCGCCACGTGTGGCAACACTAAGTCCCAAAATTCGGGAAAGGTAACCTGGTCTACAGCAAATGTGTAGCCCTTGTGGCAGCAAGATATGCGCTGATGTCTTAGCACATAATCTCGCTGGCAAAACACATTGATGTAGTGCTGAGGGACGTGAACTCGCAGTCGCCGTGCGGAGGAGAACTTCCTCCGACACTGATGGCAGATGTGGTTGCCCGGCTCACCGCATGCCTGACCAATCTTAAGATTGGTTGCTCCGGATATCCAATACTGGCGGGCGACCAGGGCCCGAGGCAAGGCCAGTATTGGGGAGTCCTCTTCGTCTTCGCCTGTGGGGTGGTCATCGTGTAGGATGCCCTACTCCTCCCCGGCGGCGAGCTGGAGCTCGACCGGTTTGGGGTTAGGGCTACTAACGCTGGTGGAAAATACCTCAGAGGGGAGAGTGGCATCCTGTTGGCTGCTAGGAACCGGAACAGGAGCCGGTTGGGAAGGGGAGTCGGTACGACTGACCTCTTCAATATCCATACGTTCCTCTGCCAAAGCCCGAGTTACGTGACCCGTGGGAATATCCATCGGATTTCGAAAGGACAACTCATGTTATTGCGTGCCCTCCGAAATTTGGTCTGAAATTTTTCTCTTCTTGGTGAAATTCTCCGGGGTAATGGAAGGAATTTCCGACCAAGATAGGGTAGTCATTTGTACCGGATGAACTACCATCACGAGAGGGTAACTCTAGATGCCTTACAGGATAGTCTGCCAGGTATCTGGGAGTCTTCGTGACCGCTGGCTCCTTTCAGTCTGAGCAGGCCTTGATGGTGCCATTGGTTCTTCGGCTGCCATAGTAGAGGGGGTCCCCGTCTTCACCCATCATGTGGGTGGGGGTGTCCTCCCCCGGGAGGAGTGGTGGCCCTGGGGCCTGTTGCTGCTCTTGCTGCTGCTCCTGTCTTTGCTGCTGTTCCAGCTGTTGTAGCAGGGCGGCCTGTTCCTGATCTGCCTCCCTTGGGACGACAATTTCCACCTCTTGGGTTGGGTGATCCTTCCCCAACGGTTGGGCTGGCGGTTAGGCTCCAGGAGGGGTGGAGCCTGACCCAACGCGTCTGGGCTTGCATGGTAAGGTTTCAAGCGCTGCTCGCTTTAGACTGAGCTTTGCCCATGATTTCTATCAGACTCCCCACGTACTCATGTACCGGTGACTCGGGGACCGGAACATGGTAAGTCAGGTGTTCCGGAACCCGAGTTTCTTGGCCTAACATCAGAAAGTTTGGGGTCTCCTGCGTGACGGAGTGCGGTGTGCTGCGGTAAGCCAGCATGATTTTCGGCAGCACCACGTCCCATTCTTCCTGACCTTGACCAAGGAGCAGGCTCTTGAGAGCGTCACCCAACATTCCTTGCGGGTGATAAGGGGTGGTCCGACTCTGGTTCACCCCCCATATTCGGCAGAGGTCTCCCATAAGCTGGGACTAGAACTAGGCACCCTGGTCCGTAGGTATCCGCTCGGGTAACCCGAGGTATCAGAACATATTTTGGTCCCGGGCCACCGTGGGGGCTGTTGCGTCTGGAATAGCCAGAGCATCTGCCCACCGGGTGAAGTGGTCCGTGAGCACCAGTATCCAGGTGTTCCCTCTGGCGGATAACGGCATAGGCCCAACGAGGTTTACCGCCACTATCTGTCACGGTCGACCAGCGTATAGCTGGCGTCGACCAGGGGTTTCCGTGGGGCGGCCATGTTTAATAGCTTGGCAGACTTCGCACTGCCGTACCCGCAGTCGTACGTCTCGAGTCATTCCGGGCCAGTACCAACGCAGCCGCAGACATCTGATGACTTGACTGACTCCAAAGTGAGTCTGTTTATGGGTGTCCCAGATCAGTTCCCGCCGGAGGGCGCGTGGACAGACGACGCGGTCCCTCCCCTGCTGACGGTTGTCTGCCGCTAACGTTATCATTAGGAGGCCGTCAGGACTGACCTTGAGGGCATCCAAGCAACAACAGAGGAGTTGGAACTCAGCGTCTCCCTGCCGCTGCTGTTCCTCGCTAAGTCGTTGGCCTTCCTTCTTGGCCCGGAATATGTTCGCTACTACGCCGGGTAGCGTCTCCTGGAATCGGCACAGCTCCTTGACAGTCTGGTACAGATTGGGGTTGGCGTGGAGCGCTTGGACGTCGTCTGGGTGGGCTTCGGTCCAAAGACGGCCGTGCTCTCACCGGTAGACGGCGCCCTCTCCTAACTCTGTTTCCACGTCAAGGCGAGCGGGTCCCCTGTCTCGCTTCTCAATGTGCAGGCCTTGCTTACAGTCCTCAACCGGCCGGCGGCTCATGCCGTCGGCGTTCCCATGCTTCCAGCCTGCACGGTGCTCTATCCGGTAAGAGAACTCGGCAAGAATCTTTAGCCAACGAGCCACCTGGCTCAAGGGCTTTACACGTTTACACAGCCATATCAGTGATGCATGGTCTGTTCGCAACCAAGACGTTCTCCCATACAGATATTGCCGAAAGTGCTTGACCGCCTTGACTACCGCTAGGAGTTCCTTCCTAGTGGTGCAGTAGTTCTTTTCGGCGGCCGTGAGAGTCTTGCTGTAGTAAGCCACAACCACTTCACTTCCACCCTGGACTGTGGTTGCTCGCGTCAGTGTCCAGGATGTACTCTTTGGCTGAATCAGAATACACCAGAATTGGCACCTCCATTAGCCATTGCTTGAGGTGGTCGAATGCTTGCTGCTTCTCCTGTGTCCACTGCCACCAGACCCCTTTTGCGGTCAGCCGATTCAACGGCTGAGCCACCCCTGCGAAACCAGGTATGTACTGCCGGTAGTACCCTATTAGGCCCAGGAATGCTTGCAACTCAGGGAGGTCACAGGAAACAGCCCACTCCCTCACAGTCTGCACCTTCTCTGGGTCGATAGCGACTTTGTCTCGGCCAACCACATGGCCCAGGTACGTGAATTCCAGCTGCAGGAGTGCACACTTGGAGGGCTTCAGCTTCCGTCCAGCTGCCCGGAGACGGTCAAAGACCTCTCGCAGATGACTGACATGAGTCGAAAAGTCTGGGGAGATTACAATAACGTCATCCAGATAGATGAGGAGGGTCTTCCAGCATAATCCACTGAGGACCTGCTCCATTAGTCGTTGAAAAGTTGCCGGGGCGGACGTTAGTCTAAATGGCAGTACTTTCCACTTACAGAGCCTGTTGCAAGTAATGAATGCTGCTTTGTCCTGGGCATCAGAACTGAGGGGTACTTGCCAGTCTCCGCTAGACATATCCAAAATACCAAAATACTTGCTACCCGCGAGGGCATCTAGAAACTTATCTATCCATGGAAGAGGGTAGGCGCCCTGGATGTTAACGCTGTTGAGTCTGCGGTAGTCCACGCAGAATCTTCAGCTACCATCCTTCTTCTTGACCAGGACTATTGGAGAGCTCCACACACCGTAGGCAGGCTCAATCAGATCCCGGTCAAGAAGATCCTGCACCTGTCGGCTCACCTCCTTCTCCGGGCCTAGACGCCGGGTGGGCTGCCTGATGGGAGTGGTGCTGGTTGCCAGGGGTATCTTGTGAGAGATAACCTTAGTCAGCTCCATGTCTCCATCACCACAACTGAAGACATCAATGTACTCCGTGAGTAGTTGAGCCAGTACTTGGCGTTCAGTACTACTCGTACAGTTGCCACACGCTCCATCGTACAGGTCAGCCATATGCTCCGGGAATGCGCTTCGGCTGGTGCGAGGGAGGTTACCCTGGGTATCGGTCACTGTTTCCAGTGCCGGACCCACATCGGCCTGCTGGATGGAGTGTTACTTCCCCACCAGCGCTCCGGCCAATAATTGGACAGGTTTTGTGAAGGGGTTGATGCACTGCACGAGGAGCTCTTGCCGACAATCTAGCCGATTCAGGCTGTTTGCTAGTCGGATAACTTCGTGCATCCCTTCAACTACCCCCAGGCCGGCGATCCCTCTGAAGTTGACTCTGCAGCAAAGAGTCGCCAGGGTTCTTCCTGGAACCGTGCAGTCCCGCACTACCTGGACTCCGCCCACCAAGGGCCTGCCAAACTTGTCAACACAGACAAGTTCCCTCCCAGCCATCACTACCACTGACTTCTGGAAATCCATGCGGCACTGGTGTTTCTCCAGATCGGCATTCCGAGAATGGCGTCCTCCTTCAGCTGGCTGACTATGAACATCTCGTGAATCGCTTGATCACGAACGCGTTCAGGCAGTGAAATGACGTCGTAAAAAGGAATGCATGATCCGTGTGCCAACGTACCATGTGCACCTTCGCACGGCTCCAGACTCGCCCACTCTCGGGCACCGAGAGTGTCAAAGAGAGGCCTACTCAACAAGTTTGTAGTGCACCCAGTATTCAGTAGGAATGTGGCAGCTTTACCCGAAATTCTTCCAGGCAAGAAGTAGCTGCTTCCATATGGCTGGGTGCTCCTGGAGCGGTTAGTCTCTGGGGGAGACACAATTTGGGTGCGCACAGCGGGGCCTCCTTTGTGTCGTCTTGGAGACGACGATGGTTTTCTGAGGTCGGGAGGGCATCTTGGGGTACTCTTGCGAGTAAGCTGAGTTCTCTTCCACAACTTCCTCAAGCAACCCCGTGAACTGGTTACAGAGTGGCCAGACCGGAGGATCGGGTAGACCTTGCGGTCTTCGAGATCTCCGTGGTGCCTGCCACTCGGTATCGGCAGACTCTGGGGAGGTCTCTTCTGTTACCTTCCAAGACCTATCCCGAATGGGATTGGCGTGGAGCCCACGGGTGGTGGAAGTTACCGTGAGCCTCGAGTGTTTAAAGGCTTCTGGCCTCTAGGGCAGTGCCTTCTCACATGTCTTTGCATCCCGCACCCCCAACAGGTGAGCAAAGAGGGGCGGACAGGGTTGTCCCACGATCGGGGAGCTCGCCTGTCCGCCTGGTTGCGTCGCAACTTTGTCACCGTAGCTTGCAGGTCTTTCATCATGTCCATCAGCATGGTGAGCTGCGTCTGCTTGGGTGACTTAATTGCCGCTGCTACCCTCTGCGGGGTTGGAGGTGGGGGGGTTTCTTTATTGTCTTTGACCATTTGGCGTGCTGTATAGCTTGCCCTCCAAGGCTCTTCCACCTGGAAGTAGGCCTTCCCCATTTCCAGCGCTTCTTCTATGCTGCTAACCTTGGTGGCTAGCTAGTATCGCTGTAGGTCCGGATGGTTCACGCTCCGGAAGAATGCATTATAAATGAGGCGCTTCCGGTCGTTGCCAGTGGCGTGACCGAAAAGCAACCTAAGCCAGGCGCTCTACCTTGTTTGCATGATCTTCCAGGGGTGTCCCCCGATCCCTCATCATTATTTGCAAGTGGTCTGATGCTTCTTCAGCTGTCAGGCCCAATCGGGTCCTGAGAGCCCGCATGATGTGGGCTTCATCGGGTCCAAGAACGAAACTCTTGGCCCGGCCTGTCAGACAGGCTCAAAGTTGGAGAATGCGCACCCGAGCTGGCCATCCAGCGATGGTGGCCACATCCTCAAACTCTCAAATAAATTGTTCCTTGTTTCCTTCTCCTCCGAAACTTGGGAGCTGGAGGTGGTACCTGTCACCAGGTGGTGCCTGACCTTGCCCCTGCAATTCCTGGAGGGCTGTGACCAACGCCTCGATAGTAAGAGTTGGTGTCTCCGCTGCCTCAGGGGCTGGGTACCCCAGGGCCATCTTGTTCCTCTTGGCAACTAGCTATTTGAAAATCTCACTGCTACCATCAATGTGATAGTTTTGGGGGTTGGAATGTAACTAGTTGCCTTGCATGCTCGTTATGAGGAACAGGTCGAGAGATGGAGTATAAATTATGGTAGCTTTATTGTGTAGAATAATTTAATAGGTCTGCATCCAGCGAGCTCCAGTAGTAGACTGAACTATACTGGAACTCACTGGTTTTTATATACAAGCAGGACAAAGACATTGCTTTGTTGTCAAGATCGGGGACCCAAAATGTCGAATATCGGCACCTCGGGAATCCGAAAATCCGAATTGGTATCTCGGCACTTCAGTAGTCCGATCTGCCGACTCTCGGCATATGGGCGTTTTGGAAGACCAAAATGCTAATCTCGGCAACCAAGGACACACACACACACATAATGTAAATCCACAACAATAATTAAATATTGCGTATCATTTTGAATAATGTGATTATAGTTGAGCTCTTGGCGTAACTTTGAATGCTTTCAATTATAACTAAGCTTGAGGTAGCTTTCTAATGCCCCAAGTATTGTGATTTTTTTAAAGCTTTTAGTGTAATGAATAGTTCTTTGTGACAATTGTTTATAGATTTATGTGTATAACATTATTGTGTTTTGTGTATATTTGTTGCCCGAGATTTGGACTCCCAATTTTTGGACAACAAAAGAATCTTTTGTTCGCGTTCTTTTGGTGCTGTTAGTATAAAAGCAGGCGAGTTTCCAGTGTAGATTCAGTCTATCAATGAAGCTCGCCTGATACAGACTACACTTTCTCTACACCAATAAAAATCGATTCTACTGAAGACTACTCTCTATCTTGTTCTCTCTTACAAAGAGTTATGTTCTGATGACCAGGCTTACATTCGCCCCGGCAACTTTCCAACGGCTTATAGAGCAAGTTCTCAGTGGGTTGTACTAGAAGACTCTTCTAATTTATCTGGATGACGTGATTGTTATCTCCCCAGATTTTACGACTAATGCCAGTCGTCTGCGGGAGGTCTTTGACCGCATCCAGGTAGTTGGACTAAAATTGAAACCGTCTAAAAGTACACTCCTGCAGCCAGAAATCACAAACCTTGGCCATGTGGTTGGCCATGATGGGGTCGCTGCCGACCTGGAGAAGGTGCAAGCTGTAAAGGAGTGAACGGTTCTCCAAGACATCCTTGAGTTGCAGGCATTCCTTGGGCTGGTAGGGTACTACCGGCAGTACATACCTGTGTTTGCAGGAGTGGCACAGCCTTTGAATCGACTAACCCCCAAAAAGGTCCGGCGGCAGTGGACACAAAAGAAGCAGCAGGCGTTTGACCACTTCAAGCAACGACTAATGGAGACGACAATTCCGGCGTATCCTGATCCAGCCAAAGCGTACATCCTGGACACCTATTCCAGCAACTACAGCAGTAGTCAAGGCGTTCAAGCACTTTCAAAGCAAGGTAATGGAGCTCACCTGGTACAGACTACACCTTCTTTACACCAATAAAGGTTGATTCTACTGAACACTACTCTACATATTGTTCTTTCTTACAAAGAATTATGTTCAACACTTAGTTGCATTCAACCCACAAGTTACTACAATTTACAATTTTTAAAACAACTTTATTATTTATTTATTAGGATTAGAGTAGAATTGGGTATACTGCAATTGTTTGTTCAAATAAAACATGTCACACGGAAATTAAATGATGTTTAAATAGTTGTTTACTTCAAAAAAAAATATTTAAATGTTCTTCACTTGAATTTTGACCACTAGCATTTGTTTTAATTTAAAAGATAATTTAATTTTTATAAAAGTAAACTTTTTCTTTTATCGAAAAATTATATTTGGCACACCGTATCTATTTTAAATGATATCGTAGTTTTTCGAGTATCAGTTCCTGAATCATATTCCTTATGCAATTGACTTTTCAAACAAGCATATTTTGCAGGGATTTATTTATTCTCCGATGGTCATAGGCTGGGTGATAATTGTGTTCATCGATCTCTTAATGGGACCTTCACCAATTCTGAACTTCATATTTCATGGCAAAAAGTAAGACATCATAATGTTTATGTTTTTGGATGTGTTTGGGTTATGTTTTTGAGACAATGATGGCATCATCTTAGCAAACCTTTGATGATATTGCTTAAAGTGCATGGCACTGTGTGCATCGTGCATTAGTTTGTATTTAAATATAGGTTACAAATTGTTATCACAATGTTTCTTCTTATACTATGTTGATAATATTTTTTTAAAATAATGATAAATCATATTATATTAGTATCATATAATTTGTCTACTTTTAAATTAGTTTGATGGGTGATTGTCATCATGTTTGGTAAACAAAGTCAAATTTTTCTGTTTGAGTATTATATTTGTTACACTGTTTCCTTGCATGTTTCAATTAATGCAATTAGAATAGAGATAAATTAATACAATTTTGTAGATATTTTGAACTGACAGTCGTGATGAAAAGTTTGTCTTTGCTGTCACAGGCAGCCATATACGTTCCACCTTTCCAGGCGGCTATCAATCTTGCCATGTGAGTTTAAGCCCTTAAAGTGCTGTCCTATATCTATTATTTGAGTATTGCTGTATAAAATTGTAACTGTTCCTAAAACAGTAGAGCTTATGATATGTTACACTTCTATTAGTGCAGCATTTGAACCAATTTATGCATTAATTTTTGAGAGAGTTATTTGATGGTCTTCATCCCAGATAGACGCTAGGTCAAAGTTCCCACTTAGACACTTTACAAAAGAAAATCAAAGGAATGTATTTGTGTGCTAATTACCAAACAATTGATCCAAGTTTGCATAAATATACATATAATTAAATAATATTCAAATAACTTGCACACAAAGCAGACATTGTACTAAAATAAATAATAGCGTCAAACTGGGAAGCGTCTATGTGGGAAGCGTCTAAGTGGGAACTTTGGTCTAGCGCCTAACTAGGAACCGTCTACCAGTGATGACACCATTTGCAATAGGATGCAATTAGAAAAAATTATGTTATTATATCTTATGAGTTGTGAATAATATAAATTAGGTTATTGCCTAAAAACTTGTATATAATTAGCAAAACAAGTTATAAGCCAAATTGTGTGCATAACTTAAGGTTAGAGTGTATACTCCTCAATATATTTGAAATAAGGAAAGAGTTGAAAAAAACAGTAATTGGCCTTTCAAAATCTGCCAAAGTAAACTAAAACACATGTATACTACTCCCAGAGTAAAAGGCTATAAAAAAGACAGCATACAGACCTATGGAATGGTAACAGGTCTACTGAATGGAGGTCTGGGTCTAGGAGCCATGGTTGGTCCAATAATGTCAGGAGCTGTCACTGATGCTACTGATTTCACATGGACATTGACTGTGTTGTCATTCTTAGATATGCTAATTGTAAGTAAAAGAAAATTACTTGTCACTTTACTATGCATTTAGAAAACTGCTTGCAAAATATAATAAAATAAATTAAATATTAGAAAAATAGTTGAGTAGGTTTTTTTTAATAATTACAACTTTAAATAAAAATGATATTATGATTAAAATTTAGGTTTTATACTTCCTATAAATGAGTTGTCAAAGATATATATATACATATATAAATATATATATACATGTATATATATATATATATATATATATATATATATATATATATATATATATATATATATATATATATATATATATATATATATATATATATATATATATATATATATATATATATATATATATATATATATATATACATGTGTATATATATATATATATATATCTATAATATATATATATATATATATATATATATATATATATATATATATATACCTCATTCTGTGGACAGCGGCTGTTTCGGGGTTTGTCCCCTCATCAGCACAGAACAGAGTACCATGGCCCACACCAACTTATGTTTCTACTATATATATATATATATATATATATATATATATATATATATATATATATATATATATATATATATATATATATATATATATATATATATATATATATATAGTTTATATGAAATAGGTGTACCAATTTTACAGGTGAATTTTTTAACAGACATTTTTAAACGGAAAAATTCAAAAATCAGTATCATTTTGTTCATTTTACAGATGCAAGGACTTGATTTAAGTTAGAATGCATTTCATAAATTTTACTTCTCATTTTGCAGTTGTCAGTTCTGGTCGTGTATCTAATCTGGATGAAGATAACTAAACAGCCACTCAAATAGAGCCTGTAAAACAGATTGCTTAGTAGGACCCTTGACCTCTGAGATTTAGTATGATGCGATGACATAACTAAACAAAAGTTACTAATAATAATATGAGACAATAACAACAGAGGTTTTTGGCAGACGGTGATTAGTCAAATAGGTATAGAAATGTGTTAGTGTAGGAGTAATGAACATGAGATAGCTGTGAGATCTTTCTCTTCTTTTTTGTTTTTCAAGTAAATATTTTGTGTATAGAAAAATATAAACTGGTGTATAATTTATAAATGAAACATATGAAATCATCACATCCACGTATTACTGCTCTTTACTTTATAGCATGCCTGAAACAATATTAGCTATTTTAATTTAAGTCAGAATCATTAGTCATTAAAAAGTTTCATTGTTTAAATACAATGAATATTCTATTATTTTTATATTTGTACTGTTGACTAATTAATTGTAAAAAATAACCTAATATGCGTGTTGTACTAAATCTTATGAAGCAGGCTGAAAATAGCTGATAAAATATTGCCAACGAAAAGAAGACAACTTTTCTAATATTCTATACATACTAGATCTTAGATTTACTCTGCATCGAATTCTTGCAATAAAGGAATGGAGAGGGGACAACTACAAATGGAGAACGGATAAATTCTGAAAACTCCCATGAATTTATCATTACTAATTGAGCATTATTAGCAATATTAGCCACAGCTAACATGTGACACACTCCCTGCCAGGTTTTGACACACTAGAGTTAGTACTTGGCAGGTGGGAGTCAGGTGTGCAGAGTTTAAGTGACATGACAATAACTGACATCTGTACAAGTGATTGTACCAACTCTGTAAGACATGTGGCTAACAAAGCTTTCAACTTATGCATATATATATAATACTATAGATACAATACCAGCTATATCATGAGATATAATGGATGTGACACACTCGCTAGCAAAATATCTTTTGGTTGACTATTTTTACAATCATTATGGTCCAGCTGTTTATAGAACACTATACCTCATGCAATGGGTAACATTTTCATTTTATACATTTAGGAAAGCATACTTTCCTAAAAAAGACATTGTCTTTTGTTATTATGCAATAAATCACATAGAGGCCTATATTATAATATATCTTAGCTAGCTGACCACAAAAGGTCTATGTTACATACCCTTTGATTATACACATAGTCTCAAAAATATAATGAATAATTCTCCCATTGACACTAATTCCTACGATTAGTGAGTGAAAAGGATTTCATGGCTGCTTGCACACTCTTTATATAAGGCAATCAAGCAGATCATTATGTAGGTTATTACTACTACTAGTTTCCGTGTCAGTCTGGTTAATATGCTCAAGTCAGAAGAACACGAAATCAAGCGTCTGCTAGAGGAAGAAGACACTGACACTGAAAAACCATTAGGGAAGGGAACTGATCACAGCCTGACCAAGTGTAGAGAGTACCTGCTATTAGGTGTCCTGCTATTCTCTCAGTTTGTGGCGTTGTGCACTGACACTTTTCTATTTCCTTTCTTTCCTCAAGAAGCAAAGAGCAAAGGATTATCTCATGTGGAGATTGGAATTGTTTTCAGTTCATTTGAGTTTGCTAAATTTGTGACTGCACCAGTCTTGGGATATCTGGTAATAAGCATGTTTACATACAGTAGTTGCTGGTGTCACCCTATTTCAATTTGAAACCAGTTTTAAATATACTACGCACCTAGAAATTATATAAGAACAAACTACTGCTATGCTATAAGAAACATTTTGTCTGTGTAAATGAGCATACATGTGCATACGTTTACTACTGTTGAGCCCATGCAGCGTTTATCAAGATGACCAAATTTTGTCGCAAATTTATGTTTTTGTTCTAAACGTATTCATTGTGCAACGCTATTGATTCATGTTTTCTAATAAGTTTACTCTGCTGATTAGGAATTGAAGGTATAAAGTTGTCAAGATTTTGCCAATTTAATATCAACTCAAATGTACATGCTGCTCTATATAAACTAATTGATTAGTGGTAGCCTGATAATCATAATGTGATGCAAAGCATGTGTATTGTAAAACTGCTTTTTATATTTTTTATGGTGCACTGAGATAAAAATCTCAAAAATATTATGATCCATTTTTTAGTTTAATTGGATAAGCCCAAGAACAGCATGCATAGCAGGTACAGCATTGTCGACAGTCTCATGCATATCTTTTGGGTAAACAACTATAATAATAAAACTAGCCTATATTTAGTTTCCAAGTTCATTAATGAAGTAATTACAGTAAAAGTTTTACTCAAGAAAGGTAGTTGTTAGTCAACAATAAATGAATAATACTTAATTAGCGTTGTTACTTGCATATCTAATTTACCATATGGCCGGCCACGTCAAGTGATCGTAAGGTCATAGTTCTGACAGTAATTTCATTTTGGGAAAACTTTCAGAGAAGCAACTTAATTTTAGAATGAGAAGAATCGACATAAACACATGATGTTATAAAGCGATTCCTTCTTCAGCTTATATACTTATGTCCTTTAATTTTATGCTTGATTTTTGAAGTTTATTTCTACTATAACAGGAAGAGCGATATGCAAGTTACTTTTTATTGCTGTTTTATTGCTAGTGTGTTTTGAATAATCTTTGTGGGTTATAATTTAAATGATAGTTTAATCATTATTTCAAAGGCAATATTAATAAGCAACTATCCTTTTTTTCAGTGCTGTAACATATGCACCAAATCAGATGTTCTTTCCACTGTGTATAGCTGTTAGAGTTTTAGCTGGAAGTGCTACAGCCAGTCTTACAGTCTCAGCTATGACAATTCTACTTAAACACACATCATTCCAGACTAGTACCGTCGTGGTAAGTATTGTCTATTAGTTTATACATAGCCTAGGGCGACACTGTGGGTATTTTCGCATGGAACATTTGAACCACAAGTAGCGAAGGTGTCCACAGTATGCGTCGAGAAAACATTCGCACTTGTCGCTCAGCATTCTCAACACAAGTGCGAATCGTCTCTGTCGTCGTCACCTAATTGGCTGGTAGTTACTTATAGCCAGCCCAATTTTTTTATTTTAGTGCTATATTCCGGTAAATTGCGTTTTATTAAAAGCGAGTTCGATTTAAAAATGAAAGCTTTATTTATTCCGCATCACTGACGCTACAGTGGACACCTTTGCTACCTGTGATTTCAATTTTCGCATGCGAAAATACGCACAGTGTGGCCTTAGGCTTATAGTGCCATTGTGGTAAATGGATTGTATTTTATTTCACACTAGTACAGTTGTGGTAAGTATTGTATATTATTCCACGTGTATTGGTACAATTGAGTTAAGCATTGTTTAAACTTACTAGCCTTGATATATAGTTGAAACAAAACCTACGTGAACTGTAGTGATGCTTAGGCATTTTCTCATTAATACGGTTTAATTACTGGTAAACCCAACTTTTTAATATGATATTTCTTTAGCTAAATGTTTATAAGTAGATTATGAAAACTAGCTATTTTGCAAAGATAAATTGCCTGTCTCTAAACATTTTGCAGTATAAATGCACCTTTATGTTTGCCTTAGGGCTTTGTAGAGATGATGCAAGGAGGAGGGTACGCAGCTGGACCAGCCTTAGGTGCAGCTTTACAGCAGGTGAAGTAATCAAGCAGTTGTTGTTGTAGTCTGCATATAATTGTTGTCAAAATTTATTATACCATATGGCATGTGCAGCATTGCTGTAGGTATTTTTGTCTTCTAACTTTTTGTAATGTAATAGACCTTTGTGCTTCAGTGAGCGTATCATATGCATCTAATTGTTATTTATCATGTTATATTAGGTATCTTAATTCTTATTATAGGCCTACTGGAAAGAAATATGATACATTATATATATTATGTTATATCATATCTCTCTCCATATAATAGCCAGCTGTGAATGGCCCACATGTGCACACACGCACTATAATAATCTTACACACACACACACACACACACACACACACACACACACACACACACACACACACACACACACACACACACACACACACACACACACACACACACACACACAATACATTATGCATTACTTACTAAGGTCCTAATCTCTGCATATCTCTTTTTATGAGTAAATACTTTAAACCACAAGTTTTCTAATAGTATATATTTTAATTAAATTTGGACAGCTCTGCCAATCGTCAGTCTATTTATAGATTGGAGGATACAGCTGTATGTTCTGGACACTGGGTGGTCTAATTGGTGTCTCATTTCTACTACAGATATTTATTGTTTCAACAAATGGTATGTATATTTCAAGAAAATGTATATTTAAAGAACTTACTGTGTCTTATTCTGTGTGGTAATAGTTGATGAAATCAAAGCAGCTAAATATTTTTTGATGCCTCCCACAAATTAATGAAATGTTTATAGCCATGTTAGGAGTCTTAAAATTTTCTCAGGTTAATAGTAATTTTCATGAATATCTACAGTATATCAACCTAGACTAATTTCTAATGCCAAGCACAATTATGTTCTTTATATTGTAACATTTGGGCTTACAAAAACTTTGGTTTTTTAAGCACAAATATATACTACTGAACAATAAATTTAAAGTATTATATCTTTTGGATAAGCACATGTATAAATTATTCGACTTGCTCTACCTTCCTTTCAAATTATGTATAGAATGTAGTTTATGTTGAATATTGCTAGGTTGTTTTTGACAATTATTAATAAATTAGAATTAAATTTATGATAATCTGTATGAATAATAACATTGTTTTTTTTTAAAACAGATTGCTAGGAGTTTTGGTAGTGTAAAAAATTGCAAATTATGAGTGTGAAATCTATTATTTGCGGAATTAAATATATTGTTCAGAATAATTGATGTTCATACTGACATAATTTAACAGCATGTTGTTTAGAGCTTCATTGGTAAATTAGATTTTGCGCAACAATTGAAACTCATGTCATAACCTTGCATAATACGATAGATATATAATACATTATTTTAATTATATAAATGCGGCAATTTTTTTGTATGTTGAAATTATAAAAAGAATTTAAAATTCTAATTTTCCAAACTTTGTTTTAGTGAGTGAAAAGAAGCAATCAAACTCATCACTAGCCATGATAAAGATACCGGGTGTTTTAGTCATGACTTTTTACTGCTTTATAATGAAATTGGTTGGCAGTTCGAGAGCTACTGGACTTAGCAATTTCTTTTCAGTTTCTGTGAGTAGCTTAAGCAGAATTCAGCTTTTAATGACACGGTTTGTTTTAAAGAATAAAATTTGCATGACAAAAAACAAAACCTAAACTTTATCTTGCGCTCATATTTATGTAATAATATGGAAAAACTGATTATTTACCCGCACATTAATACAAATAAAACCATCAAACTTAGTATATATATAGCATCAAAATAACTGTAACCTTATGTTAATAATCTTTCACTCCAAAATAAAATATAGTTACCACTTTTGACATATAATTATAATAGTTTAAGTTAATCCTAATTAAAGTTTAGACTTACCATATCATATAAAATTTTCTACCACATTTATGACAAAGCTTTACAAAGAGCCTAAACTGCTATTATATGAATTATTAGACTTATTTTTAATATATTGCAATGATGTTTTAGACTTTAATCAAAAACCCCTTTTTTTAAATTTACTATAGATTAGACCTAATAACATTTTATTTTATTACTAAATAAAATTTCTATTCTGCTATATATAATACAAATTCAGTTAAGTTGAGTTTAATTTTTACAAAAACTTTTTCATTTAACCTCTATTTACTTTAGGTGTATCATAATTTTAAAACTAAACTTAACAAAGGGGACATTGTTGAACTTATTTAAGAATCTGATGTCTTTATAGTTTGGCACTGATCCTGAAAATATTGGCTTGCTGTTTGGATTTTGGGCAACTTTGTACTTAATTGGTTGTCCACCAATGTCTAAAATAATCAACAAGGTAACAATTGATGCTGAAATTAAAATATACGAAAAAATTTTGACATTTAAATATAAAACATGATTTTAATTAATTTTTGTTCTTTTTTTACAACAATCAAGGGAATCATTTTTTTATCAGGATTAGATTAGAATTAGGTATACTGGTATACTGCAATTGTAAGTTTAAAGAAAATTGTCACACAAAAATAAAATAGCCTTTAAGTAGTTATTAACTTAAATGAAATATTTAACATTTTCTTCATTTAAATTTCAGTCACTAACATTTGCTGTAACACAAGTAAATTGGATTTTTATGAAGTTGAACCTCTTCCTTTATCAAAAAATAATTTTTTGTATACTGCATCTATTTTTAGTTTTGCAAGTGTCAGTTCCTGAATATTATTTGTTATGTAATTTGCTGTTCCAATTAGCATATTTTACAGGGATATGTTTATTCTCCGATGGTCATAGGCTGGGTAATAATTGTGGTCATTGATCTCCTAATGGGACCTTCACCACTTCTGAACTTCATATTTCATGGCAAAAAGTAAGACATCATAGTATTTATGTCTCTGGATGTGTTTGGGTTATGCTTTTTGAGACAACAATGGCATCATCTTATAGCAAACCTTTAATTCTATTGCCTAAAGTGCATAGCATTGTGTGCATTGTGCATTAGTTGGTGTTTAATTATAGGTTACAAATTGTAAAAGTTATCATAGTGTTTCCTTTTATAATATATTGATAATATTTTGTTAAAATAATGATAAATCATATATTATTATCATCGTATTTAAACCTATTTTGAAATTAGGTTGATGGGTGATTGTCATCATGTTTGTTAAACAAAGTAAAACATTTCTGAGCGTATCTATCACACTTTTTGATTGCGTAATTAAATTAATATAAATTTTGTAGATATTTTGAACTGACAGTAGTGATGAGAAGTTTGTGTTTTTTGTCACAGGCATCCATATACGTTCCACCTTTTCAAGCAGCTATTAACATAGCCGTGTGAGTTCAAGCCCTGAAAGTGCTGTCTCAAATGTATTCTTTGAATATATTCCCATGCAGTAATAAATTATAACTGTTCTTAAAACAGTAGAACTTATGCTGATGTATGTTATGCTTCTGTTATAGCAACATTTAAACTAATTTATGCATTAGTTTTTAGCAGAGCTATTTGCAATAGCAATTAGAAAAAATTTTGTTATTATACCTTATGTTTTGTGAATACTGTAAATTACCTCATTGCCTACAAGCTTGCATATATAATTAGCAAGAAAACGTGAGGTTGTAGCTAGTACAAAGCTCTTATATAGTATATAATTTGAGATCAATAACGAGTTGAAAAAAAAATTAATTGGCATTTCAAAATCTGCTAAAGTGAACTAAAATTCATCTATACTGTTTCCAGAGTGAATGGTCATGAAAAAGACAGCATACAGACCTATGGAATGGTAACAGGACTACTGAATGGAGGTCTGGGTCTAGGAGCCATGGTTGGTCCAATAATGTCAGGAGCTGTCACTGATGCTACTGATTTCACCTGGACATTGACTGTATTGTCATTCTTAGATATGCTAATTGTAAGTAGATGAAAATTACTTGTAAGTTCACCATGCATTTAAAAACTATATTTGAAAATATACTAAAATAAATCAAATAAATGCCTTCTATAAGAGAGTTGTCAAAGATATATTATACTTACAATAATTAACTTGAAGCTGCCTCTATATATTGTGCATTAGCATTGTTGTATAGCTACCACATTAATCTCTGCTGAACAAAAATACATTCTAACAATACCAATATATATGCTTGCAATTAAAAATATACAATAACATCATGTATTGCTTAGGCCTTAGAACATTATGTACGCTGGTGACAGTGAATGCTTTACATTTATATAAAACATGCAGCTACACATTCATATAATTTATATAAATATGAAATATAGGTGTACTGATCTACAAGTGATATTTTAACAGATATTTTCAAACGGAAAAATTCGAAAAATCAGTATCAGTTTGTTTATTTCACAGATGCAAGGACTTGATTTGAGTTAAAATGCATTTCATGAATTTTACTTTTCATTTTGCAGTTGTCAGTGCTTGTCGTGTATCTAATCTGGATGAAGATAACTAAACAGCCACTCAAACCAGAGCCTGTAAAACAGGATACTTCATAGTTTTACTCCTGACCGCTGTGATTTAGTATAAAAAATTATCATAATAGACGTGTTATACTAAAATCCTATGAAGCCGGCTGAATATAGCTGATAAAATATTGCCAGCGAAAAGAAGAAAACTTCTCTAACATTCTATAAATACTCTTAGATTTACTCAGCATTAAACCTTTGAGATAAAAAAAATGGAGAGAGGACAACTACAAATGGAGAACAGACAAACTCTAAAAAATCCCATAAAATTTTACTCATCATTACTAACTGAGAATTAAAAGCTTGTGATAAAATAGCATAATTAAACAATGAAATAATCCACAGTACAATATTAGCTACAGCTAAAATGTGACACACTCCCTGCCAGGCTTAGACACACTAGAGTTGGTACTTGGCAGGTGATAGTCAGGTGTGCAGAGTTTAAGTGACATGACAATAACTGACATCTGTACAAGTGATTGCACCAACTCTGTAAGACATGTGGTTGAGACTAGCAAACATTTCAACTTATATATATATATATATATATATATATATATATATATATATATATATATATATATATATATATATATATATATATATATATATATATATATTTATATATATATATATATATATATTTATATATATATATATATATATATATATATATTTATATATATATATATATATATATATATATATATATATATATATATCTCAATCTGTGAACAGCAGCTGTTTCGGGATTTGTCCCCTCATCAGCACAGAACACAGTACCATGGCCCACACCTTCGCGATAGTAGAAACTTATAGTTTTACTAAAGTCTATTTAAAAGGTGTGTAAACCCAAGCCAGAGTGCTTATAGCTTATAGCTGCATATAATATATCTATTTGTTTTGTTTTGTTTTCTTTATTTCCATCAAAAAAAAAACATTACATTACATTACTCAAAATGTTAAAAAAATCTTAGGGCAGCTGTTTTATATGCAGCTATAAGCTATAAGCACTCTGGCTTGGGTTTACACACCTTTTAAATATGCTTTAGTAAAACTATAAGTTTTACTATTGCGAAGGTGTGGGCCATGGTACTCTGTTCTGTGCTAATGAGGGGACAAATCTCGAAGCAGCTGCTGTCCACAGATTGAGATATATATATGTATATATATATATATATATATATATATATATATATATGTATATATATATATATATATATATATTATATATATATATATATATATATATATATGTGTGTATATATATATGCGTGTATATATATATGCGTGTGTATATATATATATATATATATATATATATATATTGCATCGTGCGTGTGCGTGTGCGTGCATGTGCGTGCGTATGTGTGTGTGTGTGCGTACGCGTGCGCGTGCGTGCGCTTGCGTGTGCGGGCGTGTGCGTGTGTGTGCGTGTGTGCATGTGTGTGCGTGTGTGTGCGTGTGTGCATGTGTGTGCATGTGTGTGCATGTGTGCGTGTGTTTTTAGTCAAAATCTTCAAAATTCACTTAGTTTCCTCTACATAACTTTTTCTGTATATCCTGAATTAAAATCTGAAATTAGTCAATCGCAGTAAAATGATAAACCTAAATTTTCAAAATAAAAATACCACTTGTTTATTATAATGAACGTTTTATAATATTGTAAAAGCCGACAGGGGTACTGCGGCACCTTTCTAATTACAATGAAAGAAAACAACCTATTAGTTGTACTTAATAAAAACAGAATAGATGCATTGGGCTAAATCAGTAATACAGAAGTTGACCACTTTATTTTAATGCCTCTACTCATTTACACCCTTGCACTGGTCAAGCTATTTCTTTTTGAGCCATGAATAGGCATATCTATGGTGGACATCTAACATGCATTCATGTATTTTATTTTGAATACCAAGATGAACAAACATGTTAATGCTTATAGAATTCAAATTATAAAGTAAGTATGTAAATCTGCATTGATGGCATTATCTCTTTATATTTCAGTACTGGTTGCCAAGTTTGAATAATTTTTACAATCTAAAGACTCATTGTGTAATTATTAAATGTATTTCAATATCTCAGATAGAACTAATGTGATATCATATGCACCTATACAAAGCTCACATTATTACACTTGCTTTATTTAACAAGTATAATGTGTACATGAAGGGTGGCAATGAGCCTGGGTCAATCAGTGCGGTGTATAGTGAATCTAATATGTAAGAAGAGAAGTCTATAAGTTAAACACAACAGTCATCATACCATACACTGTGGTCACACTGGAAGAGCCTATTTTCTTGAAATTCGCTCACTCGAGGCTACGATAGCTTGTCTTTTTTCTTCGTCTTAACTTCTGAAAACTATTATGATACTAAGGCTACCCTTCTCATACACATATATCAAATAGCCCTATAGCTTACCATGACAGTTCTGACAGTTGTGGCTTTACTTAAGCTGAGAATACTGGACCATAATGATTGTAAAAATAGTCAACCAAAAGATATTTTACTGTAGTGTGTGTGTCGCATCCATTATTTCCCATGATATAGCTGGTATTGTATCTATAGTATTATATATATGCATAAGTTGAAAGCTTTGTTAGCCACATGTCTTGCAGGGTTGGTGCAATCACTGGCACAGATATCAGTTATTGCCATGTCACTTAGGGCACTATCTATTTTATAGCTTACACTCATTTATAAAAAATGACAAAATGTCAGGTTAAAATTACTGTAATAGCGCTAATAATTGCGCCCTACGCGTGGTGGCTATCAAATGGTAATTGAGTAGGGGCTACAGTTATCTCTATGCGTAGGGAATCTGAAAGCGCCCTTAAACTCTGCACACCTGACTATCACCTGTCAAGTACTAACTCTAGTGTGTCAAAACCTGGCAGGGAGTGTGTCACATTCTAGCTGTAGCTAATATTGTACTGTGGATTATTTCATTATTCAAAGTTATTTTTTATTACAAGGTTTTAATGTTCATTTATTAATAATGAGTAGAGTTTTATGGTATTTTATAGAAGTTTCCTTTCTCTATTAATTGTAGTTGTCTACTCTCCATTATCTTATCCTAAGAACGTAATGCTGAGTAAATTTAAAATATAGTATTTATATAATATTAAAAGAGTTGCTTTCTTTTCGTTGGCAATATTTTATCAGCTATTTTAAGCCTAGCTGTTTCATATAATTTTAGTATAACATGTATGTTAGGATAACTTGTTGCAATTAAATATTCAACAGTGCAAATATGGAAATGAATGGTATAATATTACTTAGTTATTATATTTAAATAATGTAACTTTTTCAGTGTGTAATATGTATAATTCTAACTTGAATTAAATTAGTTAAATGTTTTAAACTGGTCCAAGAAAAAAAGCAGTAATGCATGCATTGATGTAGCAATTTCATATGTTTCATTTATAGATTATATACCAGTTTATATTTTTCTATTCACAAAAAAATTAACTCAAAAAAAAGAGAAAGAAGAGAAAGATCTCACAGCTATCTCATATTCAGTACTCTTACACTAACACATTTCTACCTATCTGACTAATCACTGTCTGCCAAATGTCAGTGTTTATACTGTCTTAATCTTATAGTAGTTTTAATTTAGTCATCACGTTATACTAAATCACAAAGGTCAGGAGTAAAACTATGAAGTATCCTGTTTCACAGGCTCTGGTTTGAGTGGCTGTTTAGTTATCTTCATCCAGATTAGATACACGACCAGAACTGACAACTGCAAAATACAAACCAAAATTCATGAAATGCATTCTAATTCAAATCAATTACTTGAATCTGTGAAATAAACAAAATGATACTGATTTTTGAATTTTTCCGTTTAAAAATATCTGTTAAAACTTCACTTTTAAAATGGTACACTTATTTCATATCAACTATGTTAAATATAAATGTAAAGCATTCACTGTCACCAGCGTACATAATGTTCTAAGGCCTAAGCAATACATGATGTTATTGTATATTTTTAATTGCAAGCATATATATTGGTATCGTTAGAATGTATTTCTGTTCAGCAGAGATTAATGTGGTATAGCTATACAACAATGCTAATGCACAATATATAGAGGCAGCATTAAGTTACTTATTGTAAGTATAATATATCTTTGACAACTCTCCTATAAGAAGAATGAAACTTAAATTTGAACTACATTATTATTATTATTATTATTATTTAAGGTTGTAATTATTAAAAAAACATATTTAATTATTTTTCTATTAAATAATTTATTTTTTTATATTTTGCAAATAGCTATCTAAATGCATGGTAAACTTACAAGTAATTTTCTTCTACTTACAATTAGCATATCTAAGAATGACAATACAGTCAATGTCCATGTGAAGTCAGTAGCATCAGTGATAGCTCCTGACATTATTGGACCAACCATGGCTCCTAGACCCAGACCTCCATTCAGTAATCCTGTTACCATTCCATAGGTCTGTATGCTGTCTTTTTCATGACCATTTACTCTGGGAGTAGTATATGACTTTTAGTTCACTTTGGCATATATTGAAATGCAAAAACATTAATTTTTTGTTCAGCTTATTTTTGTTCTGAAACATACTAAGGACTTGATAATCGAATAATACAAGCAACTTTATACTTTTCTTTTACTAATTACAAGCTTGCAGGCAAAATCATAACTTACAGAACTTATATGAGAACATGAGGTATAGTAACTGCGTTTCCATTGCTTTGCATTATGCTAATGAAATTTTCATTTGATGTTTGGGAACCATAAATTAATGCAAACCGCAACCACAAATCCATCCTTATGAATATTCATATGCCTCCATTCAAAAAATGAAAATGCAGTAACTGGCACAAATCTCTAATTGTTATAGTTCAAATAACTTGCATTAATAGAAGTGTAACAAATCACAAACTTTACTGCTTTAGAAACAGTTAGGAATTATTACTATCAATATTGGAAAAATAAATTAAGACAGTGCTTTGAGTGGGAACTCACACTGCAAGATTAATAGCTGCCTGAAAAGGTGGAACGTATATGGCTACTTGTGACAGCAAAGACAAACTTCTCATCACTACTGTCAGCTCAAAGTATCTACAAAATTGTATTGATTTAAATATGCAACCAAAAAGTGTAACAGATATACTCAGATAGAAAATGTTGACTCTGTTTAGCAACAATGACGACAATTACCTATCAGCCTAAATTGCAATTAATATAATAATGATAATAATAATATAATTTATAAATTCGTTTTTAAAATTGCTTACCAATATATTAATTATAAGAGGGAACTTTAAAAATTGATTTTACACACTCACACATATATATATATATATATATATATATATATATATATATATATATATATATATAAAGGGAGCAGCCGTGGTCTAGGGGTTAAAGCGTTTGCTTTGTGAACACGAAGTTGTGGGTTCGAATCCCGACAAAGGCCATTGGTGATGTTAGGAAGAGCATCCAGTCATAATTGCTCCTGTGCCTCATTTAAACAAGTCCTTAGCCCGTTCTAGCAAAAACCCTTACCATCAGGGGTTTCTCACAGGGATAGCGACTATAAACTTGCGTGGGTTTTTATATATATATAAACTAGTGCAAAGTGCACACAACGTGATGTACTTGAGGTATGTGCAAAACTAAATGCTTGCCATAAACTTGTGTTTATATATAAATTTTGATTAATTATGTATGCAGCATTCTCTCAAAAGCATAGGTGTAGGGCCACACGACGAGTTTTCACACGTGCGAGAATACACGCTAGTGACCTCCCACACACACACAGTGCGATTGTTGCGAGTGCAAAAATTTATTAGCTCGCCTACAGACATTTGTTTTTAAACTACGTCATCAGCAAAGTGATTTGGATATTATAAAAGCGGAAATGCAAGCTATATAAAACTGTTTTAATTCACCTCGCTAGAAGTTAAATTGTAAATTAAAATAAAAAAATGTGCTTGCTAAATATTACATGGTAATATAAACCAAGTTGATCAAACATGCATAAGCGTGTTGCACTTCTTGCTCAGCAAGAAGTGCAACACCCTTATGCATGTTAGACACTTGAAAATTCGCATGCAATGTCCAGTTTTTGAGCTAAATGGGATTTCTCGCACGTCACGCTCGTGTAAAACGCGTCGTGTGGCCCTACGCTAAGCCAAGGGCTACAGGGTGCGTATTTTTGCAGATGAATATTTAAACCACAAGTAGAACAAGTGTCTACTGTATTGTCAGTGAAATCGAAAAACTACTAGCTAATAACATTTGCGATCAACTTTACGACTTGCCTTGTTGCTACGGCTACACACATGGCACAGCATAAATTAAGTTTTCGTTTTTAAATTGCACTCGCTTTCAATAAAACGAAATTTACTGAAATGTATCACTAAATTAAAAAAAGTGGGCCAGCTAAATAACTACCAGCCAATTAGGTGACGATGACAGAGACGATTTGTATTTGCGTTTCAAATGCTGAGCGCAAAATGCAAAGGTTTTTTCAACGCATACAGTGGACACCTTTTCTACTTGTGGTTTAAGTTTTTGTCTGCTAAAATAAGCACTGTCTTCCCATAGGCTGAAGCAAACCTATAAGCAACTGAAACGTCATAAAATCTTACCGTTTGCTATGAAATATGAAGTTCAGAAGTAGTGAAGGTCCCATTAAGAGATCCATGAACACACACAACAAACAGCCTATTACCATCGGAGTATAAATAAATCCCTACAGAAAATGTCTATTGGAAAAGCAGATTATATAACAAATTGTTCAGAAACTAAAATTTGCAAAACTAAAATTTTTGAAATGGATACATTTTGTCAAAAATAATTTTTTGATGAAGGAAAAACTTCAACTTTATAAAAATTAAATTTACTTTTGTTAAAATAAATGCAAGTGCCCAAAACTCTAACCCGTAATCTAAATTAAACATCATTTAATTTTTGTGTGAGATGTTTTATTTGCAGTATAGCCAATTCTAATCTAATCCTGATGAATAAATGATACACTTGTTATAAAAATAGTACAACAATTCATTATAATTATGTTTTATATTCGAATGTCAAAGTTTTTTGTAAGCTCTTAATTTTACTATCAAGTGTTACCTTGTTGACTAGTTTAGCCATTGGTGGGCATCCAATCAAATACAAAGTTGACCAAAATCCAAACAGCAAGCCAATATTTCGAGGATCAGTGCCAAACTAGAAAAACATCAGATGCTCAATTAAGCTCTAATATGTCAACCTTGTTAATCATAGCCTTATAATTGTGATACACAGAGTAAATATAGTCTAACAGAGAAATTGTTTTGTCAAAAATAAACTCCATTTAATCTAATATAGTGAAATTCAAAAAATTCAAATGATTTTGATTGAAGTCTAAAACATCATTACAATGTATTAATAATTAGACCAATAATCTAATAGCAATTTAGGCTCTTTGTAAAACTTTGTCATAAATGTGGTAGGATATTTTATATGACATGGTAAGTCTTCACTTTAATTAGGATTAACCTAAATTATTATAATTATATGTCAAAGTGGTAACTATTGTGTTTTGGGGTGAAAGGTTATTAACATAAGGTTACAGTTATTTTGATGCTATGTACTTTTTTGATGGCGTTAATCAGATTAATGTTCGGGTAAATAATCAGTTTTTTCATATTATTACATTATAGATATGAAAACAAGATATAGTTTGGGTTTTCGTTTCTTATAATACACATGTTATTCTACAAAACAAACAAATATGCTATTACAAGCTGATTTCAGCGTAAGCTACTTACAGAAACTGATAGGAAGTTGCTGAGTCCGGCAGATTTTGAGCTGCTAAGCACATACAATATAAAGCAGCTAAAAGTTAAGACTAAAACACCCGGTATCTTTATCATGGCTGCTGACGAGTTTGATTGCTTCTTTTCACTCACTAAAACAGAAAAAGCCAATTTCTTAATTCTCTTTATATAATATCAATCTGCAAAAAAGTTGCCACATTTATATAATTAAAAACATGTATCTATACCTTATCTACCACATAATCTAATTTACCAATGAAGCTCTACTTAATATGATGCTATTAAAAATGAACATTAATTGTTCTGAACAATATTTAATTAGACAAATTATAACTTTCACACTCATAACTTGCGATTGTTTAAATTACCAGAAACTCCTGGCAAAGTGTTTTTAAAAAAATGTCATTATTCATACAAATTATCATAAATTTAAATCTAATTTATTAATAATGTCAACCACAACCTAACAATATTCAACATAAACTACATTATATAGTTCGAAAGGAAGTTAGAGCAGGTAGAATGATTCATGTATACTTATCCAAAAACTATAATACTTTAAATTTATTGTTAGGCATATTTGCTTATAAAACCAAAGTTTTTATAAGCCCAAATGTTACAATACTGAGAACATAATAATTATGCTTGGCATTATAAATCAGTCTAGGTTAGTATACTGTAGATATTCATAAAAATTGCAATTGATCTGAAGAAATTTTAAGACTCCTAACATGGCTAAACATTTCATTAATTCGTGGAAGGCATCAAAAAATATTTAGCTGCTTTGGTTTCATCAACTATTAGCACACAGAATAAAACACAATAAGTTTTTTCAAAGAAACTTCCTTGAAATACATACCATTTGTTGAAACAATAAATATCTGTAGCAGACATGAGACACCAATTAGACCACCCAGTGTCCAGAACATACAGCTATATCCTCCAATCTATAAATAGAAGAGCAATTGGTAGAGCTGTCAAAATTTAATTAAAATATATACCATTAGAAAAGAAAAATATGGAGAGATTAAAACCTAATTATAGTAATGCATAATATATTGTGTGCGCGCATTCGTGCGCGCGTGTGCGCGTGTGTGCGCGTGTGTGCGCGTGTGTGCGCGTGTGTGCGCGTGTGTGCGCGTGTGTGCGCGTGTGTGCGCGCGTGCGCGCGTGTGTGTGTGTATAAGATTATTATAGTGCATATGTGTGCACATGTGGGCCATTCACAGTTGGCTATTATATGGAAAGAGATATTATATAACATGATGTATATATAATGTATTATATCTCTTTCCACTATGTATGGTAGACAACAATAAGATGCATGATATGCTCACTGATGAAGCACAAACATTACATTACAAAAAGTTAGAAGGTAAAAATACCTACAGCAATGCTGCACATGCCGTCTGATATTTTGACAACAATTATATACAGACTACTACAACAACTGCTTGATTACTTCACCTGCTGTAAAGCTGCTCCTAGGGCTGGTCCAGCTGCGTACCCTCCCCCTTGTATCATCTCTACAAAGCCCTAAGGCAAACATAAATATTCTTCAATATGGAATGTTCGGAGACAGGCTATTTATCATAGCAAAATACCTAGTTTTCCTAAACCGCTTAAAACATTTAGCTAAAGAAATATCATATTCAAAAGTACGGTAATTAACAATTTTTACTGCAATAATGAAAAAATACTTAAGCATCACTACAGTTATGTTTATGTAGTTCTTGTCTCAATTATATATCAGGAATAGTAATTATATACACTACTTACCGCAACTATACTATAGTATAGAATAAAATACCTTACTCACCACAACTGTACTAGTATGGAATAATATATAACAACACCCACCACAACTGCACTATAATATGAATTATTATACAATTATACTTAATTGCCACGCCTTACTAGTGCGAAATAATATACAATACTTACCACAACTGTCACAATATAGAACAAAATACAATACTTACCACAACTATACTAGTGTGAAATGATATACAATACTTACCACAATTATACTAATGTGAAATGATATACAGTACTTACCACAACTGTACCTGTCTGGAATGATGTGTGTTTAAGTAGAATTGTCATCACAGATACTGTAAGACTAGCTGTAGCACTTCCAGCTAAAATTCTGGTAGTTATACACAGTGGAAGGAACATCTGATTTGGTGCATACGTTACAGCACTGAAAAAAAGTTATTGCTTATTGCTTTTGCATTGAACTATAGTTTAAATTATAATCCACAAAGATTATTCAAAAAACACTAGCAATAAAACAACAGTAAAAAGTTATTTGCATATTGGTCTTCCTGTTATAATGAAAATAAACTTCAAAAAATGCATAAATCAACGGACATAATTATATAAGCAGAAGGAAGACTTGCTTTAAAACATTGTGTGTTTATATCAATTCATCTCATTCTGAAAATTAAGTTGCTTCACTGAAAGTTTTTTCAAAACAAAAACACTGTCAAAACTATGACTTCATGATCACTTTACATGGCTGACCGTATGAGACATTAGATATGCAATTAATTATTTATTGTTGATTAAAACTAACATTTCTGGGTAAAATATTTCACTGTAATTACTTCAATGAACTTGGAAACTAAATATAAGCTATAGTTTTATTGTTATAGTTGTTTACCCAAAAGATATGCATGAGACTGCTGACAGTGCTGTACCTGCTATGCATGCTGTTCTTGGGCTTATCCAATTAAACTAAAAAACATATCAGAAGATCTTCGAGAGTTTTATCTCAGTGCACCATAAAAATTATAAAAAGCAGTTTTACAATACACAAGCTTTCGCATCACATTATGACTATCAGTCTACCACTAATCAAGGAGCTTACATCTGAGTTGATATTAAATTGGCAAAATCTTGACAACTTTGTACCTTCGATTCCTAATCAACAGAGTAAACTTGTTAAAAATATGAATCAGTTGCTTTGCACTCTAAATATCTTTAGTACAAAAGCAAAGATTTACCACAAAATTTGGTCAACCTAATAAACGCTGCATAGGCTCAACAATAGTAAATGTATGCACGTGTATGCACATTTACGCAGACAAAATGTTTCTTTTAGCATAGCAATAGTTTGTTCTTATATGATGTCAAAACTCGTAGAACATTTAAAATCGCTGTCAAGTTAAAACAGGGTGACTACTGTATGTAAACATGAATATTACCAGATATCCCAAGACTGGTGCAGTCACAAATCTAGCAAACTCAAATGAACTGAAAACAATTCCAATCTCCACATGAGATAATCCTTTGCTCTTTGCTTCTTGAGGGAAGAAAGGGAACAAGAAAGTGTCAGTGCACAACGCCACAAACTGAGAGAATAGCAGGACACCTAATAGCAGGTACTCTCTACACTTGGTCAGGCTATGATCAGTTCCCTTCCCAAATAGTCTTTCAGTGTCAGTGTCTTCTTCCTCTAGCAGACGCTTGATTTCCTGTTCTCTTGACTCGAGCATATTAACCAGACTGACACAGAAACTAGTAATAATAGTAACCTACATACCAAACTTTAATGCTAATAGAATTCAAATTATGCAAGTATGTGAATCTGCATTGATGGCAATAACTCTTCATATATCAGTGCCCTCTGCTAAATTTAGATTGTTTTTACAATCTAAAGACTTTTTGTGTAGTTCTTGAATGTATTTCAATACCTCAGATAGAGATTTGATGCAGTCATATGCAACTATACAAAGCCTACATTATTACAATTGCTGTATTTAACAATTATAATGTGTACATGAAGGGTGGCAATGAACCTGGGTCATTCAGTGCAGTGTATATTCAATCTAATATGTAAGAAACACAGTCTAGAAGCTAAACACAGCAGTCATCATACCATAAACTGTGGTCACACCAGTAGAGGCTTGTTTATCAAAATTCTCTCACTCAAGGCTGCAATAGCTTGTCTTATTCTCTTTTTCTTCTTAACTTCTGAAAACTATTATTATACTCGGGCTACCCTTCTTATACACATATATCTAATAAGTAGCCTTATATCTTACCATGACAGTTCTAACTGTTGAGGCTTTTCTAAAGCTGAGGATACTGAACTATTGACTGTAAAAGTAGTCAATTAGAAGATATTCTACTATCAGTTTGTTCCACATCCATTATATCTCATGATATAGTTGGTATTGTATCTGGTATTATATATATAAATAAGTTGAAAGGTTTGTTAGTCTTAGCCACATGTCTTACTGAGTTGGTGCAATCACTAGCACAGATGTCAGTTATTGTCATGTCACTTAAACTCTGCACACCTGCCAAGTACTAACTCTAGTGTGTCAAAACCTGGCAGGGAGTGTGTCACATTTTAGCTGTAGCTAATATTGCTAATAATGCTCAGTTAGTAATGATTAGCAAAATTTCATGGGTCTTTTTAGAATTTATCCGTTCTCTATTTGTAGTTGTCCTCTCTCCATTCCTTTATTGCAAGGATTCAATGCAGAGTATATCTAAGATCTAGTATGTATAGAATATTAGAGAAGTTGTCTTCTATTCGTTAGCAATATTTGATCAGCTATTTTCAGCCTGCTTCATAAGATTTAGTACAACACGTCTATTATGATAACTTTTTGCAAATAATTAGTCAACAGTACAAATATAAAAATAATAGAATATTCATTGTATTTAAACAATGAAACTTTTCACTGTCTAATGATTCTGCCTTAAAGTGAAATAGCTAAAATTGTTTTAGGCATGGTCTACAGTAAAGAGCAGTAATACGTGGATATGATGATTTCATATGTTTCATTTATTAATTATACACCAGTTTATATTTTTCTATACACAAAATATTTACTCAAAAGAACAAGAAAGAAGAGAAAGATCTCACAGCTATATCTCATATTCATTACTCTTAGACTAAGACATTTCTACCTATCTGACTAATCACCGTCTGCCAAAACCTTCTGTTGTTATTGTCTCATATAATTATTTGCAACTTTAGTTTAGCCATGTCATCACATTATACTAAATCACAAAGGTCAAGGGTCATACTAAGCATCCTGTTTCACAGGCTCCGGTTTGAGTGGCTGTTTAGTTATCTTCATCCAGATTAAAAACACAACAAGAACTGACAACTGCAAAATACAAAGTAAAATTCATGAAATACATTTTAACTCAAATCAATTCCTTGCATCTGTGAAATAAACAAAATGATACTGATTTTTGAATTCTTCAGTTTAAAAATATCTGTTAAAATGTCACCTGTAAAATTAGTACACCTATATTTCATATTTATATAAGCTATATAAATGTAACTGCATGTTATATATAAATGTAAAGCATTTACTGTCACCAGTGTACATAATATTCTAAGGCCTAAGCATTACATGAAGTTACAGTATATTTTTAATTGCAAGCATGTAATAAATTGGTATCATTAGACTTTATTTTCGTTCAGCAGAGATTAATGTGGTAGCTATACAACAATGTTAATGCACAATATATAGAGGCAGATTTTTAAGTTACTTATTATGAGTATATTATATCTTTGACAAATCCCTTATAAAAGCATAAAGCATAGATTTTAACTACTATTCAAATATGAAAAGTTGTAATTATTACAAAAAGAAGGGACTTAATTGTTTTTCTGTTATTTGATTTATTTTAGTATATTTTCAAATATAGTTTTCTAAATGCACGGTGAACTTACAAGTAATTTTCTTCTACTTACAATTAGCATATCTAAGAATGACAATACAGTCAATGTCCATGTGAAATCAGTAGCATCAGTAATAGCTCCTGACATTATTGGACCAACCATGGCTCCTAGACCCAGACCTGCATTCAGTAATCCTGTTACCATTCCATAGGTCTGTATGCTGTCTTTTTCATGACCATTTACTCTGAGAGTAGTAGATGAATTTAGTTCACTTTGGCAGATTTTGAAATGCCAATTAATCTTTATTCAACTCTTTATTGATCTCAAATTATTTTATACTAAGAGCTTTATACTAGCTGTAATCTTACGTTTTATTGCTAATCATATATACAAGCTTGTAGGCAATAACGTAATTTACAGTATTCACAAAACATAAGGTATAATATAACAAAATTTTTTCTAATTGCTATTGCAAATAGCTCTCCTAAAAACTAATGCATAAATTGGTTTAAATGCTGCACTAACAGAAGCGTAACATAGTATATCATAAACTCTGCTGTTTTAACAGCAGTTATAATTTATTACTGGCATTATTTAAAGAATACATTTAAGACAGCACTTTAAGGTTTTGAACTCACACTGCAAGATTGATAGCTGCCTGAAAAGGTGGAACGAATATGGCTACTAGTGACAGCAAAGACAAACTTCTCATCACCACTGTCAGCTCAAAATATCTACAAAAATTATATTAATTTAATTATGCAACCAAAAAGTGTAATAAATATATTTAGACAGAAATTTTTAACCCTGTTTAACAAAAAAAACCAATGACAATCACTCAGCAACCAAATTTCAAAGTAGACAAAATACGATGATAATAATATGATTCATCATTATTTAAAAAATATCTGATCAATATGTTATAAGAGGAAACATTATCATAACTTTTACAATTTTTAGCCTATGTAATTAAATACAAACTAATGCACAATGCACACAGTGCTATGCACTTTAGGCAACAGAATTAAAGGTTTGCTAAGATGATGCCACCAATGCCTCAAAAACATAGCCCAAACGCATCCAAAGACACAAATATTATGATGTCTTACCTTTTGCCATGAAATATGAAGTTCAGAAGTGGTGAAGGTCCCATTAAGAGATCAAAGAACACAGTTGTCGCCCAGCCTATTACCATCGGAGAATAAACATATCCCTGTAAAATATACTAATTGGAACAGAAAATTACATAACAAATAATATTCAGGAACTGATACTTGCAAAACTACAATGTAAAAATAAATACAGTATGCCAAAAACAATATTTTGATAAAGAAAAAAGTTTAACTTTATAAAAATCCAATTTACTTTTGTTACAAAAAATTTAAGTGACTGAAATTTGAATGAAAATGTTAAATTTTTCATCTAAGTAAATAACTACTTGAACACTATTTCATTTTTGTGTGACAATTTTTTTAAACTAATTATAATTGCAGTATTGAGTATACCCAATTCTAATCTAATCTTAATAAATAAATGATACAATTGTTATAGAAATAGTACAACAAGTAGTTGAAATTATGTTTTATATTCAAATGTCAAAATATTTTTGTATTTCTTAATTTCAGCATCAATTCTTACCTTGTTGACTAGTTTAACCATTGGCGGACATCCAATCAAATACAAAGTTGCACAACAACCAAACAGTAAGCCAATAATTCCAGAATCAGTACCAAACTATAAAGACATCAGATTTTCAACTAAGTTCAACAATAATGTAGACTTTATTAAGTTTAGTTTTAAAATTGTGATATAGCCTACGAGGTAAATAGCATAATTTTAAATGAGTAAGTTTTTGTTAAAGATTAAACTCCACTTAACCTAATTTGTATTTTAGTAGAATAGAAATTTTATTTGGTAATAAAATAGGATGTAATTGAGTTTAATCTATAGCAAATTTTAGAAAATTAAAGTAATTTTGATTGAAGTCTAAAACATCATCGCAATATATTAAAAATTAGTCTAATAATTCATATAATAGCAGTTTATAGGCTCTTCGTAAAACTTTATCATAAATGTGGTAGAATATTTTACATGATATGATTATAATAACTTAAGTTTGAATCTAAATTTTATTTGGGATTAACCTAAACTAATATAACTATAGTCAAAAGTGGTTGCTATTACATTTTGGGGTGAAGGTTATTATAACGTAAGGTTACAGTTATTTTGATGCTATATAATTATATACTAAGTTTGATGGTTTTAATCGTATTAATGCTCGGGTAAACGATCAGTTTTTCAATATTATATTACATAGATATGAGAACAAGATATAGTTTGGGTTTTGGTTTCTTATAATACGTGTTATATTCACTGAGATATATTTCCAACTGACTAAAACTGCGCTGGTATTTGCATTTGCATTTGCATTATAATTAACAAAGACATGATATGCATTATTGAATAAATGAGTGCCCCCAGAATATAAAAATACATATCTTATTCTACCAAATTAATCAATATGTCATTCAAAGCTGATTTCTGCGTAAGCTACTTACAGAAACTGATAAGAAGTTGCTGAGCCCAGTAGATCTTGAATTGCTAACCACTTTTAATATAAAGCAGTGAAAAGTTAAGACTAAAACACCCGGTATCTTTATCATGGCTACCGATGAGTTTGATTGCTTCTTTTCCTTCACTAGAACAAAGTTTGAAAAAGCAAATTTTTATATTCTTTTTATAATTTCAATCTGCAAAAAAGTTGCCACATTTATATAATTAAAAGCATGTATTTACCATATCTACTACAAAATCTAATTTTCCAATGAAGATCTACACAATACGATGTTATTTTGTCAGTATGAACCTTTATTATTCCTAACAATATTTAATTAGGCAAATTATAGATTTCACACTCATAATTTGCGATTTTTTAAATTACCAAGAACTCCTGGCGAGTTGTTTTTAAAAAAATTTTGTTATTCATACAAATTATCATAAATTTAAATCTAATTTATTAATAATTGTCAACCACAACCTTGCAATATTCAACATAAACTGCATTATATAGTTAAAAAAAAGTTAGAGCAAGTAGAATGATTCATGTATACTTATCCAAAATCTATAATAATTTAAATTTATTGTTAGGCATATTTGCTTATGCAACCAAAGTTTTTATAAGCCCAAATGTTACAATACTGAGAATATAATAATTGTGCTTGGCATTATAAATCAATAAATCGGTCTAGGTTGATATACTGTAGATGTTCATCAAAATTGCGATTAACCTGCAGAAATTTTAAGACTCCTAATACGGCTAAGCATTTCATTAGTTTGTGGGAAGCATCAAAAATATTTCGCTGCTTTGATTTCATCAGCTATTAAGTTGCCTTTATACCTTCACAATTTTCGATCAGAATTTCAATTTGGCCGGGTTGAAATTTCGCCGAGTGGCGTTGCATTGTAAAAGCCACTCGTAAAAATTTTTGTACTGTGATAATATAACTTAATCAACCAATTTTAGAATAGAAGTAATAACTTTTTGTAAACACCGTTATTTAGTTATTACTTTAATGGCGATTAGACGACGTACTTATATGGTTATATTTATATAGCCTACGCTTTCTCAATTATCGCTTTTATGCTGTCCCTTCACTAATTCACGGCGTTTACAAAGGGCATCAAATAGCTATTATGCGAGTCAAATTTCAATTTCAGAAAGTAAGCAACCACATCAATATGATTTCAACGAGTTTCAGTTTGACTATAAATAAGGGGTACCCGGACAAGCATTATTAACTTAAACTCGATACTTTTTTCAGCAGAGGTATAAACGCAACTTTAGCACTCAGAATAAGACACAGTAAGTTCTTTGAATATACATTTCCTTGGACTACATACCATTTGTTGAAACAGTAAATATCTGTAGCAGGCATGAGACACCAATTAGACCACCCAGTGTCCAGAACATACAGCTGTATCCTCCAATCTACAAATAGACTAACAATTAACAGAGCTGTCCAAATTTAATTAAAATATATACCATTAGAAAATTTGTGGTTTAAAGTATTTATTCTTATAAAGAGAGATATGCAGAGATTAAGACTGTATCAATACATAATATATTGCGTGTGTGCGTGTGTGCGTGTGTGCGTGTGTGCGTGTGTGCGTGTGTGCGTGTGTGCGTGTGTGCGTGTGTGCGTGTGTGCGTGTGTGCGTGTGTGTGTGTGTGTGTGCGTGTGTGTGTGTGTGTGTGTGTATAAGATTATTATAGTGCATATGTGTGCACATGTGCGCCATTCACAGTTAGCTATTTTATGGAAAGAGATATGATATAACATGATGTATATAATGTATTATATTTCTTTCTAGTATATATGGTATACAACAATAAAATTTAAGATACATAATATAATATAATATATAACAATTAGATACATAATATGCTCACTGAATCACAAACATTACATTACAGAAAGTTAGAAGACAAAAATACCTACAGCAATGCTGCACATGCCGTATGGCAGAATATATTTTGACAACAATTATATGCAGACTACTACAACAACTGCTTGAGTACTTCACCTGCTGTAAAGCTGCTCCTAGGGCTGGTCCAGCTGCGTACCCTCCCCCTTCTATCATCTCTACTAAGCCCTAAGGCAAACATAAATGTCCTTTAATACGGAATGTTTGGAGACAGGCATTTTATCATAGCAAATGACTTAGTTTTCATAAACCGCTTATAAACATTTAGCTAAAGAAATATCATTTAAAAGTTGAGTTTAACAGTGATTAAACTGCATTAATGAAAAAATACTTAAGCATTACTACATTTATGTTCATGTAGTTCTTGTCTCAACTATATATCAAGGAAGGTAACTATATATACTGTAAAGTTATCACATATTATACTCTAGAGCGTAATTATTTCAAGTTGTAAAAGGAGCATAACGGAATGAATATCCAACAGTTTATTAAGCATTCAACGTTGCGCTTAGCGCAACGTTCTACTCAAATAGATGATCACATCACGTGATTCTTGCCTATATACGCAACGCAACGACTGCAATAGTTGTCAATTCATTAATTAGATAACAGCACGCCCTCGCCCATTGGCTGTAGCCTTACGTCTTGGCAGCCCGGATGTTTCAGTGCAGACGTTGACCCTACAGTTAGTAGAATAGTAGCGCTAGCAATGCAAGTTCCATCGCATAAATAACAATACATTTTAATGATATAATTAGCAAAATATAAATGAATTTGAATTGGAATTAATTTCAAGAGGCACAGGTTAGTTTTGTTTTTCAGTATTTGTATGATTTGAAGCTTTCCTTAAGTATTGTTGATCTATTTCAACTTAATAATAAATATTTGGTTTATTTAACATGTTTAGGAGTTTAACAAGTTTGAAATACCAGTGTGGTCGGTGCATGATAAAATTCATGGCTATGTGTTTACTTTATAATAGATTTCTCATAAAATTACAATTTCTTAAGACAGGCTCTCCAGTTATTGATCAGATTGTCACAATATAGAATCCTAATTTGTAGCTTAAAGTTTTACTTTTACTCATAACAGTAATTCACTGCAACTACTAATTCAAGTCAACTTTGAATACAAGTTCAATCTTTGTTTATGTGATACATGCACTAATACTTGTCTTAACTGATAATTAATTAACTTTGTCTATGGCAGTTATCTTTTGTTGTCATTTTTATTATAAACTTTAATATTTTTAGTAGACCTACAATGTCATTTCCTAGAGTTAAACTCACCCTAGCTAGCCACTAAAAGAAGGCAACTCACCTCGTAACTCACCTCGTAAAAATTAGAACACTCTGCTAACACCTACAGGCGCAAAATTATGAGTGCCTCTTATGTTGTTTTTGTTTGGGTTTACCATGTGTTGAAATGTATCTGTTCTAGCATGTAGCTAAGTTTGGATATTTTAATTATAATGTAAAGGGGTTTTAGCACATAGCTAAGCTGAGTTTGTGTTATGAGGTGGTATCCTCAAATCTCTGATGCTTCGAGGGAGAAAACTGTTGTGAAAGGTCTGTGAGGATGCAGAAATTGATGTTGGTTCTCCTCTCTTAGCAGATCGAGTGTTTATTGACCGATTTGAATTTAATAGTTCGTCATAAGCAGATGAAAGCGTTTCATGGCGCTCTTCATCTGAGAGTATTCTCATTAACAAAGTTATTCTATGGTCTCTTCGTCGGCTCGCAAGAGTTTTAAGCTGCAATTCAGTTCGAGCGTCACTGATACCACATCTTCCTTTGAGGTTAGCAATAAACCTGATAGCTTGATTTTGAACATGTTCAATTTCCTCACAGGCACTTTTGTTAGTCGAATCCCACAACGTGTCTGCATACTCAAGGATTAGTCTACATAGACTGAGGTATGCAATTAATTTTGCCTTCATGGGTGCATTGTAGATTGTATGCTTGATACAGCCAAGTATTTTGCTTGCATTGTTGACTTTAGATGTAATATGTCTGTCAAGCTTTAGGTTAGACTGCATGATTACTCCAAGATATTTGGCCTCTTTAACGGTTCTAAGAGTGGTGTCACTAAGTGAATATAGATGGGAGGTGTCATCATTTTTACCAAATATAATCACTTCGCACTTATCGGTATTAAACGGCATTTTCCATTAAAGTGACCAGTTATAAAGTGAGTTTAGGTCTCTCTGAAAAACTTCCTGTTGTATTTTGTTGTTAACTTCAGCATATAGAAGTGTGTCGTCAGCATATAGACTAACTTTGCATGAGACAGATTGAGGGTGATTAATCTAAAACCCGCATATATGTTTGAATACTTTACAATGTCATAAATAATTTTTGTTTGTTTTGTTTTAAAAACCCATCATAATTGTATATATTAACCTACTTTTATAGTTTCTTACGGCAGTTGGAATAAGTAAAAATAAAGTTACGAAAACCAACACCAGTACAACTCATCTATAGTTAGTGGCGACGCTACATATACTACTTACCACAACTGTACTAATATGAAATAATATACTTATTATACTTAATTACCACAACTTTACTAATGCGAAATAATATAAAGTATTTACTACAATTGTATTAGTGAAGAATGTTTAAGCATCATTGCAGTTATGTTCATGTAGTTGTTCTCCCAACTCTATATCAGGGATAATAACTATATACAATACTTATACTTCAACCATATTAGTACGAAATAATATTTAATACTTACCACAACTGTACCAGTAAGGAATAAAATACAAGGCTTACCACAACTGTACCTGTCTGGAATGATGTGTTTTTAAGTAGAATTGTCATCACAGATACTGTAAGACTAGCTGTAGCACTTCCAGCTAGAATTCTGATAGTTATACACAGTGGAAGAAACATCTGGTTTGGTGCATACGTTGCAGCACTGAAAAAAAGTTATTTGTTTATTGCCTTTGCAATAATTATTAAATTATAATTTAGTAGTTTGCATGTTGGTCTTTCTGTTATAATGGAAATAAACTTCAAAAAATGCGTAAATCAAAGGACATAAATATATAAGCAGAAGAAAGACTTGCTTCATAACATTTTATGTTTATATTAATTCATCTCATTCTGAAAATTAAGTTGCTTCACTGAAAGTTTTTCCAAAATAAAAACACTGTCAAAACTATGACCTTATGATCACTTGACATGGCTGACCGTATGAGACATTAGATATGCAATTAAAAATGCTAATGAAGTATTAATTAAATAATTATTGTTGACTAACAACTATAACTTTTCTGGGTAAAATACGTTATTTCACTGTGATTACTTCAATGAACTTCAAAACTAAATATAAGGTATAGTATTATTATTATAGTTGTTTACCCAAAAGATATGCATGAGACTGTCGACAATGCTGTACCTGCTATGCATGCTGTTCTTGGGCTTATCCAATAAAACTGAAAAATGGATCAGAAAATTTTTATCTCAGTGCACCATAAAAAATATAAAAAGCAGTTTTACAATACACAAGCTTTCGCATCACATTATGACTGTCAGGCTACCACTAATCAATTGGTTTATATAGAGCAACATGTACATCTGAGTTGATATTAAATTGGCAAAGTCTTGGCAGCTTTATCTATATATTCATTTCTTAATCAAAAGAGTAAACTTATTGGAATTATGAATTAATCGTGTAGTGCAATATTTGAATTTTTAGTACAAAAGCATAGATTTATGACAAAGTTTAATCCTCTTGTTAAACTCTGCATGGGTTCAACAATAGTAAATGTATGCACATGTATGCAACATAACACAAACAAAATGCTTCTCATAGCATTGCAATAGTTTGTCCTTATATGATTTCAAAACTCGTCTTATATTTCAAATTACTGTCAAGTTAAAATAGGGTGACACCAGCAACTACTGTATGTAAACATGATTATTACCAGATATCCCAAGACTGGTGCGGTCACAAATCTAGCAAACTCAAATGAACTGAAAACAATTCCAATCTCCACATGAGATAATCCTTTGCTCTTTGCTTCTTGAGGAAAGAAAGGGAACAAGAAAGTGTCAGTGCACAACGCCACAAACTGAGAGAATAGCAGAACACCTAATAGCAGGTACTCTCTACACTTGGTCAGGCTATGATCAGTTCTCTTCCCTAATAGTCTTTCAGTGTCAGTGTCTTCTTCCTCTAGCAGACGCTTGATTTCGTGTTCTTCTGACTCGAGCATATTAACAAGACTGACACAGCAACTAGTGATAGTAATAACCTACATACCGAGCTGCTTGACTGCTTTAAGGAGTGTGCAAGCAGCCATGAAATTCTTTTCACTCACTAATCATAGAAATTAATGTCAACTATTCATTATATTTTTGAGACTATGTGCATAATCAAAGGGTATATATAGCATAGACCTTTTGTGGTTAGCTAGCTAAGATATATTATAATATAGGCTTCTATATGATTTATTGACAACAAAAGACATTTGATTTCGTATTCTTTTGACTCGAGCATTTTGAAAAGACTGACACAGAAGCTAGTAAGAGTAATAACCTACATACCAAACTTTAATGCTAATAGAATTTAAATTATGCAAGTATGTTAATCTGTATTGATGACATTAAATCTTCATATGTCAGTACAGACTGCTAAGTTTAAATTGTTTTTACACCACAAAGAGGCTTGTTTCTTGAGATTCTCTCACTCATTGCTGCCCTATTCTCTTTTTCTTTTTGACTTCTGAAAACAATTATGATACCAAGGCTACCCTTCTCATACACATATATCAAAAAGCCTAATATCTTACTATGACAGTTCTGACAGTTGTGGCTTTATTAAAACTGAGAATACTGGACTATAATGACTGTAAAATAGTCAACTAGAAAATTTTTTACTAGCAGTGTGTGCCACATCCATTATATCTCATGATATAGTTGGTATTGTGTCTGGTATTATACATATACATAAGTTGAAAGGTTTGTTAGTCTTAGCCACATGTCTTACTGAGTTGGTGCGATCACTTGCACAGATGTCAGTTATTGTCATGTCACTTAAACTCTGCACACCTGACTCTCACCTGCCAAGTACTAACTCTAGTGTGTCTAAGCTGTATAGCCAATATTGCACTGTGGGTTATTTCATTGTTCAATGTTATTTTATCACAAGTTTTAGTACTCAATAAATTCAAGATAGTATTAATTCCTAGCATATCAAAGAAGTTGTCTTCTTTTCTTTGGCAATATTCTATCAGCTCTTATCAGCCTGTTTCATAGTATTTTAGTATAACACATTTATTAACATAATTTGTTACAATTAATTATATAACAGTGCAAATATGAAAATGAATAATATAATACTCATTATATTTAAACAATGAAACTTTTCAATGTCTAACGATTCTGACTTAAATTAAATTAGCTAAAATTGTTTTAGATATGGTCCAAAGGAAAGAGCATGGATGTTATGATTTCATAATATGTTTTATAATTTATAGATTATACACCAGTTTATTATATTTTTTTATACACAAAAGGTTTATAAAAAAAGAGAAACAAGAGAAAGATCCCACAGCTATCTTATAGTCATTACTCATAGACTAACACATTTCTATACCTATTTGACTAATCACCGTCTGCCAAAACCTTCTTTTGTTATTGTCTCATATTACTATTAGCGACTTTAGTTTAGTCATGTCATCACATTATATTAAATCACAGGGGTCAAGAGTCAAACTAAGTATCCTGTTTCACAGGCTCTGGTTTGAGTAGCTGTTTAGTTATCTTCATCCAGATTAAATACACGACCAGAACTGACAACTGCAAAATGAAAAGTAAAATTCATGAAATGCATTCTACTTCAAATAAATTCCTTGCATCTGTGAAATAAACAAAATAATACTGATTTTTGAATTTTTCTGTTTAAAAATACCTGTTTAAATGTCACTTGTAAAGTTAGTACACCTATTTCATTTAAACTATATATAAATGTAACTGCATGTTGTGTATAAATGTATAGCATTCACTTTCACCAGTGTACATGCATAATATTTTATGCAATACATGAAGTTATATAGTATATTTTTAATTGCAAGCATATAATATATTGGTATTGTTAGATTTAATTTTTGTTCAGCAGAGATTAAATATGGTTATAGGTATAGCAATGCCAATACACAATATATATAGGCAGCTTTAAGTTATTTATTATAAGTATATATTATATCTTTGACAACTCCCTTATAATAGGAAGTATAAAACTTGAATTTTACTTTTATTATTATTATTATTATTATTTAAGGTTGTAATTATTAAAAAGAAACATATTTAATCATTTTTCTATTAAATAATTTGTTTTATTATATTTTGCAAATAGTTTTCTAAATGCATGGTGAACTTACAAGTAATTTTCTTCTACTTACAATTAGCATATCTAAGAATGACAATACAGTCAATGTCCATGTGAAGACAGTAGCATCAGTGATAGCTCCTGACATTATTGGACCAACCATGGCTCCTAGACCCAGACCTCCATTCAGTAGTCCTGTTACCATTCCATAGGTCTGTATGCTGTCTTTTTCATGACCATTCACTCTGAGAGTAGTATATTATCAGCTTTAGTTTACTTTGGCAGATAATGAAATGCAAAGGCAGTAAATTTTGTTCAACTGGTTTTTGTTCCTGATTATACTAAGGACTTTATAATCTAACCTTGCATTAAACAAGCAAGTTTATACTTTTGCTCTGCAGGCAAAAACATAACTTACAGCACTTATATGAGAACATGAGGTATATAGTCACTGCGTTTCCATTGCTTTGTATTATGCTAATGAAATTTTTATTGGATGTTTGGGAACAGCCGTATCAAATGAAACCGCAACCATAAGGTAATGCAAACCGCAACCACAAATCCATCCTTATCAGTATTAATATGCTTTGAAATGAATGAAAACGCAGTATTTGGCAAAATTTTTCTAATTTTTATAATTCAAATTACTCAAATTAATAGAAGTGTAACACATCATAAGCTCTACTGTCTTGAGAACAGTTATAATTTATTACTGGGAATATATTCAAAGAATACATTTGAGACAGCACTTTAAGGGCTTGAACTCACATGGCAAGATTAATAGCTGCCTGAAAATGTGGAACATATATGGCTGCCTGTGACAGCATAGACAAACTTCTCATCACGACTGTCAGCTCAAAATATCTACAAAATTACATCAATTTAAATATGCAACCAAAAAGTGAGAAAGAAAGTTTTGACACTGTTTAACAACAACGATGACAATTACTCATCAACCTACATTGCAATTAATATAATGTAATAATGTAATTTATAAATTCATTTTTAAAATTGCTTACCAATATATTAAATATAAAAGGGAATTTTAAAAATTTATTTTACAACTTTAGGCCTATATATATATATATATATATATATATATATATATATATATATATATATATATATATATATATATATATATATATACATATATATATATATATATACACACATGTATATATATATATGTATATACATATATATATATATATGTATATATGTATATATATAAACTAGTGCAAAGTGCACACAATGTGATGTTATATACTTGAGGTATGTGCAGATCTAAAGGTTTGCCATAAATATGTGTTAATATATAAATTTTAATTAATTATGTGCGCAGCATTCTCTTAAAAGTCTGAAGCAAACCTATTAACAAACAGAAACATCATAAAACCTTACTGTTTGTTATGAAATATAAAGCTCAGAAGTGGTGATGGTCCGATTAGGAGATCAGTGAACACACTCAACAAACAGCCTATTACCATCGGAGTATAAATGAATCCCTACAGAAGAAGTTTATTGGAAAAGCAAATTATCTAACAAATGGTTCAGAAACTAAAATTTGCAAAACTACAATTTTTGGAATAAATTTAATTTGCCAAAAATAATTTTTTGATAAAGAAAAAGGTTTAACTTTACAGAAATTAAATTTTTTTTCAATCAAAACAAATGCTGGTGGCTAAAATTTGAATGAAGAAAATCAAAAGATTTCATTGAAGTAAATGATTACTTATACACACACGCAAGTTTATAGTGGCTATCCCTGTGAGAAACCCCTGAAGGAAAAGGTTTTTATTCAAGAGGGCTAAGCCTAGGGCCACACTGTGCGTATTTTCGCATGCGATAATTGAAACCACAAGTAGCAAAGGTGTCCACTGTAGCGTCAGTGATGCGTGATAAATAAAGCTTTCATTTTTAAATCGCACTCGCTTTCAATAAAACACAATTTACTGGAATGTAGCACTAAAATAAAGAAATTGGGCTCGCTGAATAACTACCAGCCAATTAGGTGACGACGACAGAGACAATTCGCACTTGCGTTGAGAATGCTGAGCGACAAGTGTGAATGTTTTCTCAACGTGTACAGTGGACACCTTTGCTACTTGTGATTTCAATTTTCGCATGCGAAAATACTCACAGTGTGGCCCTAGGCTAAGGAATTATTTGAATGAGTCACAGGAGCAATTATGACTGAATGCTCTTCCTAACATCACCGATGGCCTTTGTCCGAGCTGGAACCCATGACCTCGTGTTTACTAGGCAAACGCTCTATTCCTAAAACTGTAATAGGATGTCGCAAATGACAAGAATACAGATACAAAACGGCATTCTTGGGTTCAACACTGAAATAGCAAGGATACACTAGATCTGCTAGATTGATTTGCCAGGTAATTAAAGCATCTTACTACAAAACTACTTAAACATCATTTGATTTTTGTGTGACATGTTTTTTTAAGTATACCTAATTCTAACCTAATCTTGGTGAATAAATGATACACTTGTTATCAAAATAGTACAAAAATTCATTAAAATTATGTTTTATATTTGATTGCCATTTTTTTCTAAGTACTTAATTTCAGCATCAATTGTTACCTTGTTAACTAGTTTAGCCATTGGTGGGCATCCAATCAAATACAAAGTTGCCCATATTCCAAACAGCAAGCCAATGTTTCCAGGATTAGTGCCAAACTATAAAGACATCAGATGCTCAATTAATCTCTAATATGTCAACATTGTTAATCATAGCTTAATAATTATGATACACAGGGTATAAAATAGAGTTTAACAGAAAAGGTTTCTAGTAAAAATTAAACTCTAATTAGTCTGATATATAGTAAACTTCAAAAAAAATTAAGTGATTTTGATTAAAGTCTAAAACATCATTGCAATCTATTAAAAATTGAACTAATAACCTAAAAGCAGTTTAGGCTCTTTGTATAACATTGTCATAGATGTGGTAAGATATTTTATATGTCATAGCAAGTCTAAACTTTAATTAAGATTAATATTATAACTATAGTCAAAAGTGGTAACTATAGCGTTTTGGGGTGAAAGATTATTAACATAAGGTTACAGTTATTTTGATGCTATATACTATGTTTGATGGTTTCAATCATAATAATGTTTGGGTAAATAATCAGTTTTTCCACATTAATATAACCCGTACAGAACTACGACCCGTATAGGTGTGAAAGGTGTGAAATAAAAACTAGATATAGTTTGGGTTTTGGTTTTTTATCATACACATCTTATTCTACAAGACAAACCAATATGCCTTTACAAGCTGATTTCTGCGTTAGATATACTTACAGAAGCTGACAGGAAGTTGCTGAATTCAGCAGATCTTGAACTGGCAAGCACACTTAATATAAAGCAGTGAAAAGTTAAGACTAAAACACCCGGTATCCTCATCATGGCTACTGATGGGTTTGATTGCTTCTTTTCACTCACTAAAACAAAGTTTGAAAAATCAGATTTTTAAATTGTAGATATTCATAAAAATTGCTATTAACCTGAAGAAATTCTAAAACTCCTAACATGGCTAAAAGTTGTGGGAGGCATCAAAAAATATTTAGCTGCTCTGATTTTATCAATTATTACCGCTCAGAATAAGACACAATTTAAGTTCTTTGAATATACACTCCCTTGAAATACATACCATTTGTTGAAACAATAAATATCTGTAGCAGACATAAGACACCAATTAGACCACCTAGTGTCCAGAACATACAGCTGTATCCTCCAATCTATAAATAGACGAGCAATTGGTAGAGATGTCCAAATTTAATTAAAAGATATACCATTAGAAAACTAGTGGTTTAAATTATTTACTCATAAAAAGAGATATGGAGAAATTTAAGTTGCCTTATACCTTCACGATTTTCTGTCAGAATTTCAATTTGGCCGGGTTGAAATTTCACCAAGTCGCATTGCATTGTAAAAGCCATTCGTAAAAAGTTTTGTACTGTGATAACTTAATCAGACAATTTTAGAATAGGAGTAATAACCCCTTGTAAACATCGTTATTTAGTTATTACTTTGGCGATTGGACAACTGTACTTATACGGTTATAATTATATAGCCTACGCCTTCTCAATTATCGCTTTTATGCTGTCGCTTCACTAATTCACGACGTTTACAAAGCTATTATGCGAGTCAAATTTCAATTTCAGAAAGTGAGCAACCGCATCAATATGACTTCAACGAGTTTCAGTTTTGACTATAAAGGGGCTCGGTACTTTTTTCAGCAGAGGTATAAACGCAACTTAAGACCTTAGTAGGTAATGCATACCATACATTGTGTGTGTGTGTGTGTGTGTGTGCGTGTGTGTGCGTGTGTGTGTGTGTGTGTGCGTGTGTGTGCGTGTGTGTGCGTGTGTGTGCGTGTGTGTGCGTGTGTGTGCGTGTGTGTGCGTGTGTGTGCGTGTGTGTGCGTGTGTGTGCGTGTGTGTGCGTGTGTGTGCGTGTGTGTGCGTGTGTGTGCGTGTGTGTGCGTGTGTGTGCGTGTGTGTGCGTGTGTGTGCGTGTGTGTGCGTGTGTGTGCGTGTGTGTGTGTGTGTGTGTGTGTGTAAGTGTGTGGTGTGTGTGTGCGTGTGAGTGTGCGCGTGCGCGTGCTCTTGTGCGTGTGCGTGTGTGTATGTATAAAATTATTATAGTGCATATGTGTGCACATGTGGGCCATTCACAGTTAGCTATTTTATGGAAAGAGATATGATATAACATGATGTATATATTGTATCATATCCCTTTCCAGTATATATAGTATACAACAATAAGATACCTAATATAACATGATAAATAACAATTGGATACATGATATGCTCGCTGAAGCACAAAGGTCTATAACATTACAAAGGTTAGAAGGTAAAAATACCTACAGCAATGCTGCACATGCCATAATATAATATAGGATGTATTTTGACAACAATTATATGCATACTACAACAACAACTGCTTGATTACTTCACCTGCTGTAAAGCTGCTCCTAGGGCTGGTCCAGCTGCGTACCCTCCCCCTTGTATCATCTCTACAAAGCCCTAAGGCAAACATAAATATTCTTCAATATGGAATGTTTGGAGACAGGCTAATTATATTAGCAAATCAACTAGCTTTCATAAACCACTTATAAACATTTAGCTAAAAAATATAATATTAAAAAGTTGAGTTTAAAGGTGATTAAACTGTATTAATGGGAAAATGTCTAAGAATCGCTATAGTTGTGTTGCCGTATAGTTATCTCGACTATTAGAGATTGATAGTATAACTGTATACTGTACAGTACTTACCACAGCTCCGCTATTATGAAATAATATACAATGCTTACGACAACTATACTAGTGTGAAATGATATACAATACTTACCACAACTGTACTAGTCTGGAATGTTGTGTGTTTAAGTAGAATTGTCATCACAGATACTGTAAGACTAGCTGTAGCACTTCCAGCCAGAACTCTGATGGTTATACACAGTGGAAGAAACATCTGGTTTGGTGCATACGTTGCAGCACTGAAAAAAAAGTTATTTGTTTATTGCCTTTGCAATAATTATTAAACTACAATCTAAATTATAATCCACAAAGATTATTCAAAACACACTAGCAATAAAACAACAATACAAAATTATTTGCATAATTGGTCTTCCTGTTACAATAGAAATAAACTTCAAAAAATATGCATAAAATTAAAGAACATAAATATATAAGCAGAAGAAAGACTTGCTTCATAACATCTCGTGTTTATATCAATTCATCTCATTCCAAAAATTAAGTTACTTTCAGCTGACAGTTTTCCCAAAATAAAAACAGTGTCAAATTATGACCTTATAATCACTTGACATGGCCGGCCATATGGGACATTAGACATGCAATTACCAATGCTAATTAAGTATTAATTAATTATTGTTCATTAACAATGAACTTTTCTGGGTAAAATATTTCACTGTAACTACTTCAATGAACTTCGAAACTATAAATATAAGCTATAGTTTTATTATTATAGTTGTTTACCCAAAGGATATGCATGAGACTGCCGACAGTGCTGTACCTGCTATGCATGCTGTTCTTGGGCTTATCCAATGAAACTAAAAAGAAACAAGTAGTAAGATTTTCAAATTTTTATCTCAGTGCACCATAAAAAATATAAAAGAAGTTTTACAATACACAAGTTTTTTGCATCACATTATGACTATCAGCTACTACCACAAGTGAAAAAGTATTTTATATAAAGAAACTAATCAACATGTGCATCTGAGTTAATGTGAAATTGGCAAAAAATTGACAGTTTTATACCTTCAATTCCTAATCAACAGAGTGAACTTATTAGAAATATGAATCAATAGTGTTGCACATTTATTATTTTTAGTACAAAAACAGATTTACTACAAAATTAGATCTACTTATAATAAACGCTGCATAGGCTCAATAATAGTAAACGTATGCACGTATATGCACATGTATTTACACAGACAAAATGTTTCTTATAACATAGCAATAATTTGTTCTTATAATATGATGTCAAAATGCATAGTCTATTTGAAATCACTTTCAAGTTAAAATAGGGTGACACCATGCAGTAACATACTGTATGTAAACATGAATATTACCAGATATCCCAAGACTGGTGCGGTCACAAATCTAGCAAACTCGAAAGAACTGAAAATTGTTCCAATCTCCACATGAGATAATCCTTTGCTCTTTGCTTCTTGAGGAAAGAAAGGGAACAAGAAAGTGTCAGTGCATAATGCCACAAACTGAGAGAATAGCAGGACACCTAATATCAGGTACTCTCTACACTTGGTCAGGCTATGATCAGTTCCCTTCCCTAATGGTCTTTCAGTGTCAGTGTCTTCCTCCTCTAGCAGACGTTTGATTTCCTGTTCTTCTGACTCGAGCATATTAACAAGACTGACACAGCAACTAGTAATAGTATCAACCTACATACTGAGCCGCTTGATTGCCTTAAGGAGTGTGCAAGCAGCCATGAAATTCTTTTTACTCACTAATCGTAGGAATTAATTCCGCCACCCGCGCAGGACCACGGCGGTTAAAAGTGACCAAAGGTGACTAATCATAGGAATTAATGTCAATGGGAGAATTATTCATTATACTTTTTTTAGACTTGGTGCATAATCAAAGGGTATGTAGCATAACGTTTCTGTGGTAAGCTAGCTAAGATGTATTATAATATATATATATATATATATTTAAATATATCTTTACGAGCTAGTAATTTGATTATAAATAGGTATACGAGAAACATTGTTATTTATTACTTTATTAGGTAAAGTAATTACACTGATATTTCGGGTACCACTGTACCCATCTTCAGAGTAGCAATGAATTGCTACTCTGAAGATGGGTACAGTGGTACCCGAAATATCAGTGTAATTACTTTACTTAATAAAGTAATAAATAACAATGTTTCTCGTATACCTATTTATAATATATATATATATATTATATATCAAAAGTTAAAGTTTTTGCTGCAAATTTATAGCCATAAATTGACTGAAATATAAATAGAAATAATTTATGTCATTTTAAAAGCAAACAGTTAAAAAAAGTGATAAAAAGATTGGTATATATTGGTGAGCTGCATAAAGTTCCAAAATGTTCAAGATTTTACAACAGAAATAAGCAAATTTGCTAAAATATTTTACAATAACAATCATCAAACTACATGAACAAGTTTCTGCAAATTTAATTAAAAAAAGAAATACAGCCGCATAAAAGCTACAGCATATACAAACAGTTTAGTTGAAATCAAAGCTATATGCATCACCAATGGGGTTAACAAATGTTCAAAATTAGGGAACCAGAATCTATCAGCTGTCAACTGTAGAATCTTCATTACATTGGAAGTCCTGTCTATGGTGTATAGAGCTATATGCAGCACAAAGGTGACCAGGGGTCAAAGGTATATTAGATTGTTCCTCTAAAGTGTAATACAATGATATAGCACACAGCAGTGCACTAATGTTAAACTAATATCCGTTTTTAACTTTTGAAGCTTTTCAAAGGTAGCCAACAAATTATCATCGGTTCTGTTAGGAAAGTAATTATTCCTGTTCAAAACAGATATGACCCTTGACCTATGATTCTTATCATTAATCATGCAGGTGCCGGCTACATTATAATGAATCAATTCTTAAGCTGATGTAACTGCGATGAATGAGAAATCATAAAAGGTTCTGAGCCAACAATCAGACCGGCCCAGACTTTGACATATTCATACTAGCATGAGTGCTTGAAGTCATTGTGATGTTAAGACAATGTTTTATATAATCAAACTTTTGTGATTGAAATTTTGCAACAAATTATCAACGCAGTTGGCTGCTATTTTTATTTATAGCAGCGTATTGAACATGTTGAACCAAAATGTATTTAATTTAATTGTTTTATTATTCTTTTTTATCAACAAATAATTTTTCAAGCAAATCTTTAGATCACCGTCAAATTAAAGTTAGAGTTTGGGTTAAATTATTGATTTAAACTGACAATTTGTTATTTACTTCAAAGGGGACATACTACCCGTCAATCATTATAGAAAAGTCTACTGATGAGGTAGTCAAACAACATATTTTGATACCAAAAATGAACTACACAAAAATATCAATAAACATCCCAAAGAATAAGATAGAAACGAAGGAGAACTTGGAACAATTGAAAGTAAAAACAAGTTCCAACCTAAAACTGAAACATTGGTTCAGGGAGCTACTGGTGAACAAGTTTCATGACATCATACAGTAATGATTCGCAGACCATCACATCTAAAGATGCTGGGCTCATATGATCAGAAGAATGTTAGAACTCAACCAAACATCTAGGAAACAGAAAAGTAATGACGCCAATATTTTGGTCCTTCCTCACAACTTAAAGACAGCTACTGCAATTAGGGCAATTTTATTTCAGACAGCTAAGAGCATCGTATACCCCAACAGTTTTCTGAAAAATGTTTTATTTTCAGTTGAAAGAAGGAAAAGGAAGTAAGGGGAGACCTATAGACTCGCATTTAAAGATGCTGCTAAGAGAAATATGAAATGGAGATCTTGGCAACTGATAGCTAACAATTCAGAGTTCCGTGAAGGGTTCTAACCAGTTCACAGTTAAATTCATGAATCAGCTTAATCCCATTAATTAGCCGCGAGAGAAACTATGTACTTGATGTACCATTCTCCTTCAGCTTACTGCAATACATTAATTATTCAGAACTGTCAAATATTATTAGTACTCAAGAAAGAACTAGCTTTAGCAAATTAATAAAACCACAATGCTGAACTAACATTTGAAAAATATTGTATACTACATTTCTGGTGCGTCTCTTTTAGTTAATTAGTTTTGAAAAAATTAGCTATTGTTGGGGTGCTTATATGTTGACACAGTAAAAATAAAAAACTGTTTTATGGTTCAATTCTCATTTGCATTAGTCAGAAAGTACACCAATTGATATAATATGAGATTTGAAAACAATACCTCATCAAAGACCTCGAGAAATGAAAATATTAAAACTTTAATTGTTGATTAAACTGCAAAGTTTAAAATGAAGGTCTCATTAAGTAGAGATGCTAACATCGGACAGCAGACAAAAACATGCTGGTGGAAAAATGCTAAGAAAATGCTTATGGAACAAATGCCATAAACATTGCATTAATTGGCATATAACCTAAGTATACTGCTTCAGTTAGCGATGACGGTACTATGGCTCCAATAAGAACTGCAAATCTAGATAGTTCCACTTGCTATTTCGAACAGGATATAATACCTGTCAATCATTATAGAAATATCTATTAATTGATAAGGTAGTCGAACAACATATTAATAAATATTCCAAAGAATAGGATTGTGGGCCAAAATAAAGGTGAAGGAGAATTTGGAATTACTGAAAGTCAAAGCAGGTTTCAACCTGAAACTGGAAGACATTACAGCAGACCTTCGCTGTTTCAGTGAGCTACTGCAGCAAACAAGTTTCATGACATCATACAATAAAAATCCACAGACCATCACATCCAAAGATGCTGAGCTCATCTGATCAGGAGATTGTTAGAATTTAACCCAATATCTAGGAACCGGAATAGTAATGGTGTTAATCCTGTTCCTTTCTCGTATCAAGAGTCTATATTTATCTTAAAAGCAGCTACTGCAATTGAGGCATTTGAATTATACAATCTCAACTTACCAAACTTACAAAAAGCTTCATTAATAATGAAGCCATTGAGGTATATGATGGAGACTATAAGGAAGAAATATCCTTTCAACTTATACCAAAAAACTGTAAAGGAAAAGGGGAAGGCAGACCATCTGCAAGGGTAAGTGTTAACTTTTAATTCGAAAATTAACTTTTACTTTAAATGAATCAATTTCATTCACATTTAAACAATTATGAAAATTTACCGACGATCTGCAAATAAAAGAAAGCTTGATTTGAGCAGCGACAACAACATAGAAGATGACATATCATCAAAACGCTCCATGATGAATAAGGAGGCGCAACAATAAATTGAAGATAATCTGGTCATGTTCAAAAAGTGGGGTGGCAAAATGAACAAGTGTTCTTCTACATCTGCGTTTAGCCTCATATAAATACTCGTCTCAAACAGTAAATGACATGCTGAAAAACTGATCTTTTTTTAATTAATTAGCTTTGAAAAAACTAACAAAAAAAACAGGAAATCAATCACCAATTGTTCAAACACCACCATGAAAAATTTTTACAGCATACTTCTACTCTAATTGATTAATTTTGAGAAAACTTATAATAAATTTATGCAGCATGAAAACACGAAACTGCTTATCAAACACAATCAGTGCATTCAAATAAAAGTACAGAATGTCCGAATTGATTGACAAGAAACAGCTAACAAAATTTTAGAAAAACACCTTGAAAATGGCAGAGAAATGACTTAATACAAACAGAAAAAGTGCTGTAGCACATAAGGCACAAGGCATGTTTCCTGTATGTCTCATTCTTCTTATGCAGTTTCTAAATGATTCCTTTGATTTTTACATAAACACCAGTTGATGAAAATAACAACTAAACCATTAATCATTTTTAATCATTATTTACATGTTTTCCCCAATAACCACTTATAAAAGCACTTTGCATTTCAATTCAATTCACAAAGCACCCCACTTTTAGGGAATATGGAGCAACATCTACGTGAAGCAGAAGAAAGAAGAAATAATAAGAAACAAGAACTGGTTGACTGTCTGCTTGAAGTGAAAAGTCTTAAAATAGAATTAAAAGAAATAATAACAAGAATTGACCAACTTGAGAAAATAATAAGTCAAAAGCCTACTGGATACCAATGCCTTTGCAAAGAGGTAAAGGAATTGATTAAAGCCAAGCTCAAAATAAAAGGCCTTCTTCTGAATAAAGCATACAACAAGAATATACCAAAGAAAGAAGAAGAGTTTCTCTCAGCTTCTTTATTAGGTAGACTGGGAGAATATATTAAATGATTTCAACTTACACCACAAAAGCCTTTTTCAAGGCCACCCATTTATCACAAAAAGAAACAGATTGAATTTTGTAGCCACCTTGAGAAATGAAGATATTAAAACTTTATTTGTTGATTAAGCTGCAAAATTTAAAATAAAGGTCTCATTAGGTGAAGATACTACTATAGGACAGCAGACAAAAACATGCTGGTGGAAAAATGCTAAGAAAATGCTTATGGAACCAATTGCAAATGCCGTAGTGCTGAGCTCATCCGATCAGGAGAGTGTTAGAATTTAACCCAATATCTAGGAACCAGGAAAGTAATGGTGTTATTCCTGTTCCTTTCTCGTATCAAGAGTATATATTTATCTTAAAACCAGCTACTGCAATTGGGGCATTTGAATTATACAATCTCAACTTACCAAACTTACAAAAAGCTTCATTAATAATGAAGCCATTGAGGTATATGATGGAGACTATAAGGAAGAAATATCATCTCAACTTATACCAAAAGACTGTAAAGGAAAAGGAGAAAGCAGACCATCTGCAAGGGTAAGTGTTAACTTTTAATTCGAAAAATTACCTTTTACTTTAAATGAATCAATTTCATTCACATTTAAACAATTATTAAAATTTACAGACGATCTGCAAATAAAAGAATGCTTGATTTGAGCAGCGACAACAACATAAAAGATGACATATCATCAAAACACTTCATGATGAATAAGGAGGCTCAACAAAAAATTGAAGATAATTTGGCCATGTTTAAAAAGTGGAGTGTCACGATGAACAAATATTCTTCTACATCTACTTGCTCTGCAAGCACACATGGTTAGTATTTTCAAGTTATTGAATATTTTTAATCTGTGTAAATTCTATCAATATGCCAAGTGTTTGATTATGTTAAAGGAAGTGATATAAAGAAGGTGAATTCAACTCCAAGAAAGGTTCTTCTGCCAACACCCTTCTCTTCATCCACTGTCATTGCCAATCCACCACCACCACATCCTTTTCAAAAACTATCATCTGATGATAATCACGTTTATACCATTCGTTTAGAGGATGCAAAAGTTGAGGATCTTTTTATAGAGGTAATTATTCTTTGGAAGAGTTATATACAAGTTGCTTTTAATCTGTTTAGGGACCCAATTTTTACTTTTATATCTGTTTAACAAATTTTTGTTTTTTATACAATTAACTTATTATAATATTTTATGCATGCAAATATCTATGTTAAGGGAACTGATAGATGACTCTCAATTTGCCACAGATATTCATAAATTCCAATTTGTTGAATGTAAAATAAACTTTGGTGTTAGGAAAATGAATAACTACTGTAAAGGGTTCTTTAATTTTTACTGAAGGACCCCTGGTCTATTTAAACAAAAGTTCCATGGAAAAGGAATTATTGCTCTGAATTCAAAAACCTATTTTTGTTTAAAGATCTGAGGGTAAAAAACTTAGTACAAAAAGCATGATGAAACGATGTATTGACATAAAAAAGAAAAGTGGCTAAATGAAAAATCTAAAGTGCATGGAACAAAGGGCACAACAACAAAGTCATGATTACAATCAAACTAGGGCTGGTCTTAGTTTTTTTCTATGCTAAGCAAAAAGTACATAGTGATGGAGTTACTACTTTTCCACTTGATATGTAGATATCGTGCTGTTATCACAAATATTGTGTATATCTTTTGATGCATAACAATGAATGGTAGGTATATTATTATTTTTTACTTTTAAATGATTGTTTCGCTCTTACAATTATGTTGTATTTACAAATGTATGTGTGCTGTTTTTTTTATGACTTATTAAAAATAAATCAAAATATAAAACTTCACACATGGTCTTTCAGATTAAAATGTATATATTATACTTGCACACTTCATTCCTTTGTCATAGATAGTTTAGTATCCAATTTATCACAATGCCTCTGCGCTTTAAAAGAAACCTTTCAGAATTACAAAAGCTTCATAGGGCATCACCTCGAAAGAAGAAAACCTTGCTTAAATCTGCAAATAGTGATTTAATTGGTGCACTTTGTGGTTGTGCTTGCAATATAATTAGAGAGAATGTTCCTTTTACTTCAAAGCAGTTCAATAATCTTAGGAAGCATCATAAACAATTAAAAGCTCTCACTAATAAGTGAGTGTCAAAAATAAACGCAAAATCATTCAAAAGGGAGGATTTATTGAATTGTTGTTGAAGCCTCTTGCTAAGATCTTGAATCGACATCATGAAAAAGTATTACCTAATTATTCCATCAAAATATGAAATGCTTAAATTAACTGCTAGTGCTGGAAATGATAAGCAACAAAATAAATCTGACATGTTTGCGCATCCAAATATTAAAAATGTAAAAGATATAGATCAAAATATAGAAGAAGCACTAAATAAATCAGACTCGACAGATTTTGAAAAGGTTGAAAAATACAATGCTTTATACTAGAGAAATATATCAGAAATTTTAGGAATGCTTTTTAAACCTCAAAATCTGAAGCAATCCTTGGTAAACCTGCTTTATAGCAACTATAGACTTAAATAATACTAAGGAAAATAAAAACAATAATCAGTTTCAATCTTTTGAAAAATCACTTGACAGTATTCCTACATTATACTGTCAAAAAGCCTGTAAATTGATAGATTTCCTGAAAAACAACAATCCATTTTCTTGTTAATCATGATAACGAGCTGCTTTACAAAGATCAAGTATTAAGAGGTTCAAATGTTAATCAATTGATCAATGATGCAGTACAAGGCAAAAAACCAGTAACAAGCGACCCATTATTTACACCGTTTGTAGAAAATTTGAATGCAGAAGGATACCCAGCTAAACAGATATTGTCCAAGAGCCCTTTCCAAAACCCTCCAATAACATCTAAAATAAGTATATTCCAAAACTGAAAAAAGGCAAGCCTCAAAGGCGTTTAGCCCCATATAAATATTCGTCTCAAACAGTAGATGACATACTGAAAAACTGAGTTTCCTCAAAATTATCAAAAAACACAATGCTGCAGCTTCCAACACATCAAACAATTTTTATTTTAATCCTTGAGAAGTTGGAAGCTTAGGTTGAAAGCGTGTATTTTCCAAACGTTTGAATTCCCACAAATTTGTTCATACGTTTGTGTTTTCGTGTCAAATAGACAATTCCGTGTGATTCTCACAAGTGTGAGGCCAGGCCTTTGCTCTAGCAGCAGATAGATGCTGACAGGCCAGACAGAGCTATAGCATCCAACTACTATTATAAACCAATCAACTTGTCAGTTATAAAGCTAATGACTGATTTACGTGTTGGCTACAGTATTGATAAATTGGTACTTAATTGTGCAATAACAAGTCAATACCATTCTGTAAGCATGCGTAGAGTTCATCAATCAAACTAGGACTAGGCCGGCGCTCAAATTAAGCAGGCTGAAGCCGTATACCAACTAGTAATCTTTAAAATCATGAACCATAAATTTATCTAGAGCTTAAAAAGTAGCCACATTTACTAGCACATACAGCCTCTTGAGTTAATGAACAATCCATACAAAACTACCACTGCTCTTGTAAGAGCTGAGGTGAACAGCCAGTTGAAATTTGCATTGCATGTAACTACATGATGAATCACTGTCATAATATATTTGACTGTTGCTTTCATTAGATTAAATATGATTATATAACAAGTATGACAGGCTTTCTATCAGTACCCAGTTTTTACCATCATAATTTAAGGTGACACGGCTGGTAAAACACGCAGTTTTCAAAGGTTCAAATTTCATCTCTTTCACTTCTAGCTTTGCACGTTTTACCATGCTTAGGTTTTAAACCAAGTATCAAAAAACAAAAAATGTAAAAGTTCATTTTTTTAGCACTTCCTTCTGCCTTTTTTATAACTAGTAGCTGAAAAATAGTGCATCAGTAGTAAAATAAAACTTATGATACTTAAGCCTGAGTGACCCAGATAGTTCTATTGATTTATTGTTTTTATTGGGATAGAGTTTGCAACAGCAGAGTAGAAAAAAGTAAAAATTGAAAATCCTGCTAAACTACTTTATATATATATATAGTAGCTTAGTGACAAGCAATGCAAAACTAGTGCACGATTCCAATGCTTCACAGCACAGCAAACATTCTGTCAAATAACTTTTAAATTGAAAAGCTTATCAATAACATAACTTTAATAATAAAGTCAGGTACTAATATTATATAACAGTGTTGTAGGGTCTTGATGCATTTAAGAACCATTTACAATAACTATACAGTTACTAACTACTTATCAGACAGAGTACGGCTGTATGTTGTAGATTTTCTATCAACACAATAGCAAAAACAGGAATACATTTATCATAAAATGACACCTTTTGCCTGAAATGAGTTATGAAATAGCTTTTAAATGCAAATGCAACTATTAAAGCTACTGCTGTATGATAAACAACATTGTGGGTACTTTCTGAAATGCTGGTCATGATTGATAAATATATGGCAAAACTAAACGTTATTTATGAAACTCTGAATATGCAAATATCCTGGTAAGACACCAGCTAGGTAATTACTTGGTTGCACCCATGTATGCCATATGGTCTTCAATTATATTATTGAAAATACCAAATCTTATATTTACCAATCAGTTATATTATGTTGCCAGGACACTATGTCTTCTATACATGCTACAGAGGACAGCTACCAGACAGCTACAATATATACAATATAAAACCAGTACAATATTTTATCAAAGCTGTAAAAACATCATTGTGAATGCTTTTGTTATATGCGAGTGGTAGTGTGCCTCTACACAATTACCTATGGGTGCTAGCGTGATAACTATAAAATTGCTGATTTAACAAGAGTGACCTGTCAACTACAATACCAATTGGAGTTGCCAGAGAAAATCATTCTCGTGTTACCACAACCAGAGCTAACTGCTGGCATTTATAAAATCAACATAGCATCAATGCACTATGAACTATAGTTAGGACTGTGATAAACAGCCATGCACAAACTGAAAAATAATTGCCCTCACTGGGATTCGAACCCAAGACCTCTGGATTGCAAGCAAGTGTGCTAATCATTACACCACTGGATCACTGGTAAAATCATCACTACATAAACCAGGCAACAGCAAATAATTAATAAAAGATTAATTCCTCACTATTTGAGAGAATTAAAGGAGATTGTTGTGGACTGATAACTAACTACATATAAAAGTTATAATTTTAGACAACCACAGACTTAAACTACATTGCTTGTAGCTTCCACTTTATAATTCTAAAAGTTTAAAGTCTCCTTAGATAGTGTTACAAAATATTTCATAAGAGAAACTTTATTATTTTGAATAAACTAAACAAGGGCTATAAAACTAAAACTTAACATCAAAACAGAAAATTTAGAGCTGTTAACCTCATTAATTTTATATTATGTTATTAAAGCTATACATTTGCCTAATTAAAATCATCCTACACTATACCCAGTCAGTTATTTATGATATACATACCATGATTCCTATTTTCTGACCAAACAATAATTGTTTATGCCTTAGCTGGCATTTTCTCTAATAACTTTCAGATTGATTCAATGTGACCAGTTTTGTTACACATGCCATGTATAAACAAAGTAGGCTCCAACTTTTATCCTGACTAAATGTTTATATAGTGCACCTATAATGAAATAAAACAAAGTCCAATACACCATATTGGATACTAAAACTATATATTATTTCTAAATAAACTTAATTTTTAATAAAAAAATACAAACTTCTTTAAAATAAATATTCTTTTTATGATCTCCTGTCTGGTAATTCATTCCCCTGCATATTTTTATAGAGACCTAGAATTTGCTAATTCTAATGCAAAAAGCTTGCATCCACTATAAAGTAGATCTCGTGTGGTATTCATGGGTATCTTAAATGAAATCATAATTGTGAAATATAATATATTTTACATTGTGCATAATATCATACTAGTTTGAACAAATCAGTCTTAAGTTTTTGCATAATGTGAACAAGTTTTGACTGTCACAAAACTTTTAAAAGCTGAAGAAGAAGCTGACTGAAGTGTTAGTCAAGCAGTTATTAGTATTAGTATGTGAATAAGTTTAGAGTTGATATAAATATAAACTTACCATTTAACCCAGCATTAAGGCAGTGAGAAATCTAGCAAACTAGCTGGAACTGTAAAAATTAAGATGATCTATAAATGACTTAATTGTTTCCTCTATGCTTTTTAAAAATGAAAAATATAGGAAAGCCACAACTTGAGAGAAACCTTAATTAGTTTTCTTATAGTTTACAGGACAAGCGGCAAGCTTGCAATAACATTATATATTCACCACATTTCCATCATAATGAGAATGGATTGCAATTTGCATAACAGGATAATAGTTATACCGCAGGAAGCGGCGTTGGTTTCTTCCAGTTTATGATGACGAATTACAATTAATAGATATAGTATCTGTGTGGACTCTCAGTGCGTAACTGCATATTGCTTATATATATAAACAATTGTGCAATATTTTGACTACTTTCATTTGATTTAGTGTTATAAAATATCTTGAATAAACTTTTTTTTATATTTCTACTGGAACATTTTGAGTATCACAAAAACTTTATACTTGTACAATTGACAAATTAGTCGTACGATATGCATTATACCAAATTCCTATAAAACAAGAGGCTGAAAACAAATAGTAAAATATTACAAATGGAGAAAGGACAACTTCTATAAAATCCCATGAAATGCTACTTATCATTAATAACTGAGCATTAAAACCTTGCGATAAGATAATATTGAACAATGAAATAATCCACAGTGCAATATTAGCTACAGCTAAAAATGTGACGCACTCCCTGCCAGGTTTTGACACACTAGAGTTCGTACTTGGCAGGTGAGAGTCAGGTGTACAGAGTTTAAGTGACATGACAATAACTGACATCTGTGCCAGTGATTGCACCAACTCAGTAAGACATGTGGCTAAGACTAGCAAACCTTTCAACTTATTTATATATATAATACCAGACACAATACCAACTATATCATGAGATAGAATAGATAAGGCACACACTGCTAATAGAATATCTTCTAGTTGACTATTTTTACAGTCATTATGGTCCAGTATCCTCAGTTTTAGTAAAGCCACGACTGTCAGAACTGTCATGGTAAGATATAAGGCTATTTGATATATGTGTATAAGAAGGGTAGCCTTAGTATCATAATAGTTTTCAGAAGTTAAGAAGAAAAAGAGAATAAGACACGCTATCGCAGCCATGAGTGAGAGAATCCCAAGAAACAAGCCTCTACTGGTGTGACCACAGTCTATGGTATGATGACTGTTGTGTTTAGCTTCTAGACTTTGTTCCTTACATTCAGTGCACCTTGTGTCTGAGTCTACATCCACTGATCGCCACATTACATACAGTATACCTAAAATGCAACATATGCACATGTAACTCAAGCATTAATTGTTGCTTTTTCTGAACATGTTATCATATAGAAAATGTATACAAACCAACTCAATGCGGGTTTGTTTGATGAGAAATATTACTGCGTATTTCTGTTTATACTTATAAACATAACTTGTGTTATGATATTTTACAACTGTTGGAATCAAGACTTCAGCATGCTTTTAAAATCTAAATAAGTGGTATGTATTTCCAATGAACATTTTTGCTTGCTTTAAAGTTACCTTTCCCAATGAATTGAACGGTTTTTATAAGCTTTACAAAAACATAATTTATATTGTCAAATAAATAGGGCCCCATCCTTACTTTCTTTTAGGTGACACCCCATATTTTTATACTCTTTAATGAACATTTTGATGAAATAAATAGAACGGCACAAACTTACTCATGGCTAGCAGGCAGAACTGTGCAGTGCAGGGGTAAGTGTAAGCAGAGGCTTTGAGTGTCAGTTGAACAACGTCTTCATTACTGGTGCATCCCAACGCATCTATTCTGTTGTTATTGAGTACAGTTAGTAGGTTGTCTTCTCCTGCATCTTCAACTACAAGGTTATATAGTCACAACATTATAACAGGTATGCATTACTATAAGACTTTTATATTATACACAAATGATATATTTTATATATCTTATATAATAGCTTAATTTACTGTACATAAGTATAATTGCTCGGTTGTTGATAAATTAGAGTTAAATTGGATACTTTTACACTAAACTGATAAGATATCCCAATGTGTAAATTTTAGAAAGAAATTTTAAAGTGATTCTTATTAAATTTATTCTTGTGGATTAATATGTTTATTTGGGTAAAGTTTAATTCACCTCTACTTTGCTTGAATTATTAGCTGTATGCAACTTATTGTCATTTCATTGTTTAACTGCAAGGCTCTAAATATCATTTCTATTATATAATATATAGAAGTAAATCATGTTTCTAAAAAAATAAACCTGATCAGCAATGAATAAAGCTCTATATGTAAAGTTATCACAACTCCTCAGTCCATCAGGTGTTTAGGGATAAGGTTTATAAACTCATGTGAGATTATTACTACAGATTTACTTAAAACAGCCACTCCATGGTGAAATTGACCGCAGTTGTTTTGAGTTGCCGGCAAAATTATTTGTTGTTGTCAATTATTGAATTAGCAACTTTGAAAGCAACTATAGAATGTTTTGCTATACATATTTCTGCAACAAATTAATTATATAGAACTTTTTGTCAAAATATTATATGAATAATTGGAAGTGTCAATATGTGAATAATACGAAATGCAATTATAAGAAATATAAACACTTCGAATCAAGCGGAAACCCGCCACTCTCGTAGGACCATGGCAGTGAAAAGTAACCAAAAGTGATTATATGAATAATTTAATGCTTGCAAACAAACAGCTGGTATGCGAGAACTCGGTCATGATTAACTGATGTATAACCACAGCGCATACCTTCATTGTAATCCCTCCCTTCTCTGAGACTTGCAGGAGTGTTATTGGATGGTAGAGTTAGTTGGTAGTTTGAAGAGCTGTACCGTTGAAATGTTTGCTTCTTATAATTATCGTATTGCGTAATAGTGCTTGTAATCCATATAAAGGTGTTGGCAGCTATAAGATGCATTATCCCAAACTTAGCAGCTACCGGATATCGTCTGATATTCATCTACAATAACAGTTGAAGTTTATATTAAAAAAGCAGTTGCATTGTAAAGTGCTAATACTAGCTATAGTACTGACAGAAAACCAATGCTCATATATTATTATAATGAGTCAGACTTTTCTTTTTCTAATTTTGTTCATGCCTAGCTATATTATTATTAGTATTTACTCTGAATTTCAAAACGTGTTTTCATGTCTATGATATGTGATAAATAAATAAATAAATCATGTAATCAATCAATAATGAGTAATTACAAGTTTAAAATACAATCATCACTGCTGCTGTTGTTGGTGCAGCTGCTAATTACAACAGTTAATAAGAATTGGCAATGTCTTTACAGTATAGTACCTTGGCATTATTAAAGATAAAGTATATCTCTGTCATCATTAGAGTTGCTTGTGCAATGGGTTGGGCTGCACTGTGAAACTGGAGAGAGCAGCCATTTCCCATCTGTCCACTCAACCTTAGACCACAGTCTACTAGACTTCCAGCGCAGAATACTGTAATTGAAGTATTGCACATTATATAATACACACAAACGCACACATATAAGACATGAAATGCATTTTCATAATATTATAATATTTAGTAATTTTTCACAGTAAGCATTTTATTACCATAATTATGTTTTCTCTTTTATAAGCTTATATTGTTGGTAGTTTAGAAAATACATACACACTGCAGCCACTCGTAGAAATAGACTTGCAATACTGGGAATGTTATCAAAGTTGTCTTTCCTATGCTGAGCTGCCATTGGCTGAACTCCACTCGTTTCTTGAATTGGATGACTGGAGAGATTTCGTCTTATTTTACTTTGAGTTCTGTTGTCTTTTATTACAGTGGCATAGACATAGAGGAGAAACAGAAGGCTCATCCCATATAGGTACATAAAGTAGGCCTACAACAAACCATTCTACCTCATCCTAAACTTGTAAGCTTGCATAAAACAATTTCACTGCATACAATTTGATTAACTTTCTAAGATCAAGCATTATCAATTATGAAACTGCTGCAATAGTTTTTTTGTAAAACTAGAGCTAGTGTATGAGCATAAAAATAACAAAAATTGTATTTTATTATCTAGAATAAAACCTAAACTAAAAATATTAAAATAAAGTCAAGTTTTGCTGCTAGTTGTCTCTGATTATTTTCTTAGTGGAAAAAATTACACAACAGTAAACAATTAATAGCTTTTACCTCCTATTTAGAAACCGATAACTTTTATAACTTGCTCTTCATGCAATTGAAACAACTGTACAAATTTTAGTTCACACACGTTGCATCATATGATAAACAGCATATTTCGAGCCATTATTATTCACACTTTTTTTATAATAAATTAAGGCTTTGAGACAAAATTGGAAACTAACGTATTAGTTAAGGATGATTTTCTTTGCTCACTAAACCGTATATTAAGCTGATTATTCTATTTGTTTAGCACTGGAGGATTTCTCAGTGATGCTATTGAGTTAAAAAGATGAAGGGGTGATAAACGAGTGGCTATTGATTCTCTGCTTTTTGTTTGTATAATTAGCATTGTCTACAAATATCTAAAGGCTTAGTGCACTAAGAATAAAGGATATCGTCTGAATTAGAGGCTGACAAAGTCTTACAACTTTAAGCTATAATAATCTGAGATGTGTGCTGAGATCAATAACTTGCTTCATTTATAAGAATCCCTGAAACTCCGCTTATCAATGTGTGTAAATTAAAAATTAAAGTTATGGTTACTAAAAACCTGACTACATTATGAAAAAAAAGCTTGGAAATGCATTTTTCTATAACTCACAGCTGAGTGCATAAAAATACAATTTTGTAAAGATAGAATAACTTCTAATCCATCCACAAGATATTGAAATTAATTAAAATAAATTGTTAGATATTCAGCCTTTGATAATGATATTACTCAAGATTAGATGCAGTCATAGCCTAGTGGTTTGTACATGTCCAATTTGGGCTCATGTAAGGTAATCCAAGTCCTGCTATATGCTACAATTGATGATGTCAGGCAGAAGAAGCTTGACCCCAGTTGCTCCATGGTGAATGATAGCCATAACTTCAGACAAGGGTCATATGATTTATCACCAGATAAAAAGGATTAAGTCCAAGAATCCGAAAGCATTAACAGATAAAAACCAATAGTATTATAAGTACAAAGTCATAAATCTATGTCTTATGAAAGCATTAATTATAGGATGAATTTTGTTGGTTTTTCAATGGTTGATGGTTTTCCCAAGGTATTACAGTATGAGCATCTCCTTACACCTAGATATTGCTACCCATAATATTAATCCTCTGCTTTCTATGCTAATACAGAGAGTAGCCTTGGTCTAGAGGTTAAAGCGGTTGCCTTATAGTGAACACGAGGTCATGGGTTCGATCCCCGACAAAGGCCATTGGTGATGTTAGGAAGAGCATCCAGTCATAATTGCTCCTGTGCCTCATTTAAATAAGACTTTAGCTCGATTTTAACAAAAATCTTTTCCACCGCAGGGGTTTCTCACAGGGATAGCGACTATATACTTGCGTGAGTTTTTTCTTTGCTAATACAAACTTGCATGTGGAGACAAAAAGAATACAATTTATAGCACATGTTTTCAGTTCTATTATCAAAAGTTTAGTTTTGCTGTACTGAAGGAAATTACCTCAAAGATGTAAGAGTTTGTGTCTATTCCATTTCTTACTTCAAAAACAGGAAGGATGACTCCAAATAATACAAGAATCACTGCATAGGCTGTGCTGAGAAATCCCACAATTCTAGATCTGTAACAGTACAAACCAAACAGTAATAAACTACAGCAACAATATATGTTTTATTTGACATTATAGTTCATGAAAATGGATAACCTAATTTTTCATTAGATTTCTCCTAGCAATTTCAAATTCGAATTTAGACATACATTTGGTGTTAACACAAACATGATCTGTAATTTTTTGAAATGTAAATTTCATTTACTTCTACTATAAATTAGGGGAATACAAATTTTTACAGCTTGATTTTTAATAAGGCAATTGTACAATTTAAAATTTCTATTTAACTGGCAATTAAAACGCAGTTTATGTAATTTCTTTGAGTAAGTGTTATTTTCAATACACTTATTTTAGAAATATAGATTAACATCAGGCGCTGATTAATACGGTTTTTCATATTTTGCTAATAAAAAGGAAACAGTTTAAACATCATATTCTTATGACCACATATATATTTTTTTCACCCTCAGTTGAGTGTGTAGTTTTGACGGAAAATATCAGCTATAATGCGTTGGAGTAATGACTGTTGCATAAGTATATAACTTAGTTAGCCGATTTCTCATACAACTGTTAGAATAACTTTGTAACTATCAACTAATAACTTTAATCACTCTTTTTTGACATAAAATATGTCAGAAGCTTTAAATAATAAAACTAATTAATAATTACACTTTGGCAGCTTCCATGTATAGCCCTATGTCGTCTATTCTTTGGTGTCTAAGCTTGGGGGACGGTATCTCTCCCCGACTACCACAAGAGTATGAGCTAGAATAGTGACTGCTGCTAGATACAGACATAGCTCGAGTTTTCATTCCCACATTCTGCTGGCTGGGTACTTGAGACGTCTCGTTACTAATACCTAAATACAGGAAGGATACATGGTTATATAGATATAAAATATTGAGCAAAGCTTTAATAAAAAAAAACTGTTTGTCTCAGAGAAAATAAAAGAATAATTGGTACTGGTGGCTTAGAGAATTGCACCTTACACACGAAGTAAACCTATCATTTATTTTTCATACAAAACATGTTTATATATTATTGAAATTATGTTTATATACTGTACATGTTATGTTTCTTCATTGCTCATACAGTATGTTTATAAAATTTGAAATGGTAAACTTTGGCATAAAAATAATTCAAGCTCCTAGTAAGTAGTGTAGTTCATTTTTATTACCAAGCAGCACATACCTAGTTTAGCATCATTTTAATTTACACTTCAGCTGTATTGATCTACTATTACTCCCAAGGTAGCAAAGCAACTATTCATGCTATCAGTTATATGCACAGTGCCCTATTAACCAGTTAATAGCAACACACAATTGCTAGCAATATACTTCAACACAGCAAACGTATTGACTTTGTTTGCAGATAAAAATCTATTTGCCATATGAGATTCTATGAAATGAAGCATCATCCCATAAGACCACGGGCTATAAATAAAAAAACTCACGCAAATTTATAGTCGCTATCCTTGTGAGAAACCCCTGATAGAAAGGGTTTTTGTTAAAGCGGACTAAGGACATGTTTAAATGAGGCACAGGAGCAATTATGACTGGATGCTCTTCCTAACATCACCAATGGCCTTTGTCCATGCTCGAACCCACGACCTTCGTGTTTACTAGGCAAGCGCTCTAACCCCTAGACCACGGCTGATACCTTGTAGTATAACATATAAATACCTGAGTCTATGTTAGTGCCGACATCTTCAGAGGTCAAGGCTGAGGTTGGTATATTAAAAGGAGGGGAAGAGAGTCGGATATTGTCACTGGACACGCTGGGTATGACATCATTTCTCATTTGATGCCGGCTGCGTCTGGAGTTGGAGCTGTGTGGAAGAGACTTCCTCTGGTGAATTACCAGCCGAGTGGAGGGAGAAGCAGATGTGGATTGTTTTGGCACAAATCTGTTCAGAAATAATGTACTGATGAATGTATATGCCTTTTTCTCTAATTTATTTTAAATTTGTGTTAAAGTGTAGAAAGTAGTTGAACATAATATTGTTTTAACAAGTATTTCATGGACAGGTGAGATTAAGCAGTTGTGGGTTGTATACAGAGCCTGCCTCAAGCTTACGTGTTCAAGTCCCATGGGTACAAATAGCGGTGCCCAAAAGAGCATCTGACCAAAAGGGCTATGGAAAGCCCTGGAATTGTGTCATTAACACAAAAACTCAAGCCAGAAGTTTACAATTAATAAAAAGTGTAAACCCAGCCAGACTTTATCACAGAAGTAAAGACTGTAATGCTAGTTTCCATCAACAGCTGGAAGAACTAAAGAGAAACTGAATTGAAAAGCATAATATTATTAAAATGCTCAGCACCGGCTGCATTGTTTGGGGGAGGCTAAACCAAGCACCCACTTCCAGTCTATAAAAGTAGGAAGCACTGCTATATTTTCAACTATATGTTGTCACATACTGCATAGCATACAAACAGCTAATCACTTGAACATAACTAGTTACACATTAGCAACTGTGAAGCTATACAGTATTTTCACATCTGCCTTAATTAAGTATTTAATTATTTATTGGCTAAAAAACTCAGCTTAACAAATAATAGCCTAAGAACCTTATATTAGTTGGGGGCTAACTACTGGCTACACACTACAAAGCAAAACAAAGAGTAATTTGGACGTTAGTGCATAACTCAATTTTGTGCTAAGCAACTTACAATTACACAAATTAATTGAGAGTTAAATTAGCATGAATGTTGATGCAAAGCTTTTGGCAAAATAGAGCAGACTTCTTGGTTATAATGTATAACTAGCATTTTTTGTGCGATGTGATCATTTTTTATATTCACAGGTTTGCAAAATGTATTCGCAACTGCATACACCTGATGCTTACACAAGTGTATAGAATAAACTTACATGTAGCTGTATTCACTAAAATCAAGTTTTATAAATGCAAGCGTAGTCACTTTTTATGTAATTTAAACGTTTCTTCGTTAGACTCCTATAAACGAGATTCTTCCCCATTTAGTGAGAAATAGTTACAGCTGTAGGTTTCCACAGTTGAAATAGTGTTGCTTAGCCTTCAAACACGTTTTTACCTGCTGTTTCCATATTTATAAGCAAGCAGCTCTAATTATTACTGTAGTTTGGTGGCATTTTAATATAAGACACATATGCTGCTAATATAAGGTTGAAATCTTTGCAGGGCCATCAGAGATATGCTACTTTTAAATTCTTCAGATCATGTCAAAATAATGGTGAGAGGGACAAGGTCTAACTACTTTAAACCCTAAACTATTGCAGAGGGTTCACACAGAGATAGGAGTTTAGCGGTTGTTTACATTTATCAGCTCTCTTATAGAGCATACATCATACAGTAACCTGTGTATGTAGACAGCTTGTACATTATTTGTTATGTAATTACCTTGGAATAATATATTGATATTTGATTACAACCTTATTGATTTTCTATATTTGTAAATATAAAGGATCATAAAACACAACATTGTAATTTGCTCTACTGTTTGTATTCGTAGATATCGGAACAAGTTTTTTATTGTTAAACAATCATCCAGTATATCATATATTAGCTGCAAGTCAACTTGTCAATATCATCAAATTATGCACAAGAGATTCTTATACTTCCTCTGTACACATGTCATATGTGTGATCCACTTTCACTCATAAATGATAGCCCAAGTTATTACTTATTTGTGGTGTTTTGTTTATTAGTCTGTGTTGCCAGAAGTATAATATAATATAATACAATATAATACACGATTCTTAACATAGCTGGCTAGTTTTGAATTTCATGTTTATACATATAAAAAAGACTTATGTATACGTAAACTGCACATATTGCTTAAAAAAATTAATGTTATGCCTACTCTGTTTGCACAATTATTGTTGTATTGAAGCTTATAATATCTAAAAGAAATTTCTTACTAGCTCTATATACAGCAGTTTATTACTTTTCTACAAATTACCGTTTACTAATAAACTAGGCAATCACCATTTATATAGTGTTACAAAATCAAGAAGATAAATTAATTTTATTGAAATGTTGAAAGCACTTGCGCATTCAACGGCTGCCTGTTGAAGCAATGCAACACCTCATAAGTGTTTGGCCACAGCAGCAACTTTACTGACTGCCACAACACAAAGCCTCTAGTCTCAGTTTGCAAGCTAATGAATCCAAATACTCTATATTCATTGAAACTTTAGGCTTCAGAGAGAATTTAAAAGCAAATTGTCTCATTAGAGTTGAATAATGTTTGTAAAATCAATACATTTTTAACAGCTTCAAGTATTGATGGAGTAAAGAGAAGGAGCTCTCGCTGCTGAATGTCAATAAAGTAAAAGTGTCATCAAGTAGTGTGATACTGATGGAGAATGTAATTGTAACTGCCTCAAGTCACTTGAATGTTTGTGTAGATGTCTCACAGATACCAGTCTAATTATAATTATAAGCAAAGTATAGGGCAATTGGGTTTCTCTAAATATAATATGCGCATGTGCTGTAATATATTCTATTACAATGTAGTGTACTGTGTGGAGCTTTTTGCAGCAACTATTATAAGGCGTCAAACAACTTTTTATTACAATAAAAATTTAAGCGTTTCAAGTTTTCTTTGAATTTTAGGCTATATATAGAAAGTTGTTAAAATGAATATTTGTGTATAAGAATTTGCTTCTTTTTGCTGCTAACTAGCTTATCTTCTCAGATAATATTCTATAGTCTATTTTTACTTGCTTTGTATGCTATAGGTAACACTTACATTTCTGTAATGCATTCAGATTCTGTATCTCCAAGCTCATCGCTAATGCTGCCGCTATCTTGCGTCTGATTGGCTACTGAGTCAGCAAAATTGTCGTCTTTTTCTAGTTTGAACAAGTAACAAAAATGAATCCTAACTTTCAGTCCCTTTAAATGCATTGAGTACTAATTCTAGAACTTAGTATAAACCCACATTTAAAATTTCATGAGTTCACAATTGCAATATTTTTTTATTGCAAAATACTAAAAAGTAATGTGGACTTGTATGCAATGTCTATTCCTGGAAGTTGTTAGAATTAAAGCACTTATATTTGTCACAGTTGCTTTGAGTCAACAAGTTGTTTGAGATCAGCTTTGTTTTGTCTTTGTAACTTGCAAAGTGATCTATTAAAATTATAGAGAATCACAAGAAAGCAAAACATATTATTTAAGATTTTTAAAAGCTGCTATTTAAATTACACAGGCGCACACGCACCGCTTGCACACAAACATTTTTAAGCTAACCATGTATTTACTGTTTTAATTATTATACCAACCTATATTAGTTATTAAAAAAGTATACCTGCATTTCCCTCCTCATCCTCTTCATGATCCCAGTGTTTGGTGTGTGGAGAAAGTACAGCAGTCTCCTGTGTTGTCAACTGATGCTGCTCGGAACTAAACTGCTCACACTCAACAGTAGGGGGAGGAGGCAGACCCTCTCCTTGTGTCCAGGAGCCGCTAGAATCTGAGCTATCAAGGCAATTATTCCAGGCGCTAGCTAATGCTGGTTTCTTACTAGCAATATAGGAGGAAAACTGATGGTTCTGCATTGCGAAACTTTTCACATGTCAGTCACGGAATGTTTTAGCAGACTAGAGTTGCTTTCGCTGACTTGAAAATCGTTTCTGCTGACTTACAATTTCTTGTTGCTAACTCCAGCACCTGGTGTACGTATACTAATTAGTATATCAACAGTGCTTAATCAATTCGTTTAGATGACAGCCAAGTATATTGTTCCTGTTAACCTAATCACTAAAATAGACTGAGTAAAAATCAATACAAGTTCCATGAGGCAACAATCTTGAATATGAACAAATCCTGTTATGAGATGACAACTCCAGAAACAAGGAAATTATTGTGAATGGTGTCACAGCTCATGTCTGCATTTTAAGAAAGCTTAGAAAAGGTTGTTGCAAGGTTATTATAATTATATATAGTGCCTTTTGAGTTGTCTTTACTTTGGAGGAAGTCTAGTAGTCGACAGTTGAATCGTTATAAGTGACAACAAACTTTCCAACATTATATTTCATTTGCGATAACGGGAACGTCGCATTTATCAATTATAACCTAGCCAGGAACTTTGGCAATTTCTGCATTTGCATGCAACATACAGAGTATAAAACACTTCATAGCCGCATTGAACTCATTTTCTTTTTGGCTGAAGTCAGGTTATATTATTTTAAAGGTTAGTGTTAACTTAGAGTTAGTGTTGACTGTGTTGCCAGCAGTGTTTATTACCAATAATATTTTTGCCTTATTAGTAGTAATATAAGCTGTTTTTACACGACTATAAATATAGACTCCGGGTGGCACTGAAACTGAAAGTGAAAGTCAATACTCATGGTCATACTCATAGTCATACTGAATCACTGAAAGTGAAACTGAATGTGAATACTCAAACTCAAAGGACGAAGTCAAAGTGAAAGTAAAAGTAGCTGTAAGTATCATTATGACTATTACTCGGTGATAGCCATAGTGATACTGTATCAGTATGAGGATGAGTATCAGTATCATACTGAGTATGAGACTGGACACTGCCACTGGGCACTGGGTATCCATAATGATTATGATAATCAGTGATAATGCCTGTAAATGTAATCCATATTGATATTCATATTGATATTAAATTTAATGTATTATTATTCATATTGTGATAATGATATCCATATTCATATTGATATTGTCTATTGATATATTTGATATTCTTATAGGTTATAGGTATCGAATATCTGTATCAGTATTGCCCTATTGGTTTTTTTCATTATTTTTACTCAAAGTCAATATGAATATCAATATGAATATGTATGCGGAGAGTGAGTTGAAACACTAAATCTAATTCTGAATTAGAGTGACTGTTAGACTGCTACAATCGATATAATAATAATAATAATAATTGCTAACATTAACTGACTAACTCTAAAAGTAAAAGTAAATCACTATCAAGTATCAGTAAAACTTAAAGGAAATATCATAATTAATAATATGATAATAATATAAATATGAATTAAAATATGACAGTTGTTAAAGTTGTAGAATCAGAATAATAATGCTCAGGCCTTTTGCTTAGACTTAGAGTTTTAGACGTATGCTAGTAGTAGTAGTAATATCTATTGTAACAGTTAAACGTTATACTTATGATTATAATGATACTTTACATTTTCAGGTAAAAGTAAATACTGAAACCAGTAATACAAATAGTAATAGTAATGATAAATATAATAATAATATAACTCATATCAATAACAGGTATACCACTATAACTATTACTATAAGTATGAGTATAACCATGATGATGGACATGACTATAGGCTATTACTATTAGCTAAGCACATTATAATTTATTTTTGAAATTGAGGCAAACTTAAATGTTTAAATTCAAGTTTAAATTAAATGAATATAATTGAATAACAATTAGAATTATTAATATTATGCCTGTAATCAAAATCCTACTATTTGCTAATGGTGCTAGTCATAAATCATAATGATAATGATAATGATTGGTAATAATTATTATTACTGTAAATGTTATTATTAGTTTAATTACTACTGATGGTAACTGATGATTATCTGTTATCTGTTAACTATCGTGATTGTCTTATTTTAAGTTAGAGTGAGTTGTCTTATTCCAAGTTAAGTTAAAAGTCATCTATGATGTTTGTAACGATTACATTTACTGTGATTATGACTGTTATAGTGCTATAAAAATTAATGTTACTGGTGTTTATCATTATAAGTTATAATTCCTTTCATAACTGATGTCCATTTGAGATTCAGTTTGACTCTCACTGTTAAATCATCCCCGAGAATTCAAATAATTCAGTCTCAAATAATAAAAAGATATAATTAATTTAAATAAATCTCAAGCAAAAATTTCATTTTTCGTTTAAAACATGCATGCTTTGTTTGAACCACTTGTAATTTACTTGTAGTCGAAAAGACGGAAGAATCTGATTGAGTGTTGCCTACTTACATAGGTAAGTTGATTATCTGCAGGTCAACATACTAAACCTGATAAGCGTGGTTATAATATAGACTTCATTTCCTTTACTTGAAGCAAATGAGACTAAAGTTTTAATAATATTAGGAGCTGCTTCATGGACAACTCAATGTGATTAGATGTCAGACCGTACTTTGAACCATTACGGCAGTGCTACAACTTACTCATATGTCTTTAGCTTTTCGTTCCATCTACCATATATATGTATGTATATATTTGTGTGTGTATGTATGTGTGTGTGTATGTATATGTGTATTTATGTATGTATGCATGTATGTGTATTTATCTATGTATGTATATGTATGTGCATATATGTGTGTGTATGCATAAGCATCTATGTTTTATAAGTTTTATATGAGTTAAAATAAGCACTGAGTTGGGTGCAACATCTTTGAATGGTCAGGCACTAAAAGCAGTCTTATTTTACAAATTTTGCTGTTTGAAAATAAACATCACATGTTTTTGTCTTGTGCAGTCTAGAAAATAGCTGAGATCAAATGAAGCGTGTGTATTTATCGACTTTAAAATAGTCACGAGAAGGATATATCAACATGTTATTCAGTAATATATGAACTGAAGGGTAATGAATATTGGTTTTGTATTGTAGCTGATCTTAATATTCACTGTTGGAGATATAACAATCAGGTTAGTTCTTTGGTATTATTCTAAAGTGTTCTTTGTAATATATATGAACAATATCTGTGTACACCAGCACTTTGCTTTGTGATTTACAATGCTGAAGCTTTTTTACTAACCTTGTTTTTTGTCAAAACTAAAGTCACATTAATGTCATATATTCAACTATGGCTGCCTGCCGTTTAAATGACTGTGAAAACTGAACTGGATGCATCTGGTGATAAGTTGATGTTAAAAAATTTAGTTATGAGTCATGGAATGAGTCATTGATATATAGTTATTATTACTCAAACTTAATTTTAGTTTGCACAAATACGTTATCATTTATAGCCATCTTTTACTTCTAAAGTTTTTAATCATTCAATCAGTTAAATATCCAGCACTGAGGGTCGTATTTCTTGCATTTTCATTGACCCAAGTGCTATCATATTTGTTTGATGACCTGTTGATTTAGTTATAATCTATCATCTGTTATCCAAGGCAATAACTGGCCTGTATCTCTGTCAGATAAACCAACAATTCTGACCACACTTAGCAACTTGACTATCAGAGTACAACGCTGAGATAGTGGACTAAGCAGACAGTGTAAACTCTTATCTACTAGCAACTCTTGTGGCTCATAGTAGATTGTAGGCTGCATGCAGTAATTTGTTACAAATATGACATGGAGTTATAGACAATCAATGTATGGTCAAGTTATTAGGGAAGTTATGACAACTAATCTTTAACAATTCCTGTTATTGCTCACTGCCACTGGCTATCAATTAGCATAGTATGCTATCTTTGTCATAGATTAGCAAGCTGCATTATCTGGTCTAATTTTCTTCCTGTTCTGTTTCCTACTTAGAAATGTTTTACTCTGAGATACGTCTGCGCTGATTCCAGGACAAACTATGAAATAGTCTTGTAGTTTCTGTTTGTTGCTATTATGAAGCTACAACATCACTAACTTTGTATAAAATGTAGGCGACTGGACAAATTCTAGGCATATTTTGGCATCACCAAATTTCCTCATTGCTTGAATATATCACTGCGCTAGGTTGAAACTTACCAAAACATCATTGTAACTTATCATAATATTTTGCCATAGATGTTAGCTTTTCCACAGATTGATTTGTGTTGTTATAGACTCCTCTACACCCAGCTCCATTGGATGGCAGACTTGACCTATTAAAGTTACTACTAGAACATTCGGCTGATTACAAGGTCAAGAACAATGATGGTTTACTTCCTGTTGACTTTGCCCGGCAGCAAGGTCACCAGAGCTGTGCTAAACTGCTGATAGATACTCAGAACGAGGCTGAACGTGTTTTAAATAGAGGTTAGTTCTTGTGGTGATACTCCAGCAGTTCTGGGGGTTTACATATAAGTTTAGTCTGTGTTTAGAGTGTGTCTTTGTAAATGAATGTAATACTTGTGAATGAATATGATGCTTGTAAATGAATACGTTTTTGTGATAAAAATAGTCATTGTAACAGATGTAGTTGTTGTGATAACTATAGTAAACCTAGTAATTTTAATAAACACAATAAGTATTGACATTTTAAATGTAGCTTATGGACTTACAGTCAATTTAAACAGAATTGCTATTACCTTTCATCTTCATTTCAATTAATTAGTTAAATAATATAAGCAGCCTGCAAGAAAGTTACTTGGGACATAAAATCTTATGGGAGAAGCAATTTTATTGCTGAATATTAATTTTTCATGTTATATCAAAGTTACTCTTTCTCACCAAAATCTTTGTGGTTGATCGACAAAAACACACTCAACTATTGATGCTGCTACAGGTTGGTGTATGGTTTTACAGCATAGCCTTTAATCAGCAGAGATGGTTGAGCCCTTAGGGGAAGTGCCGGGTCTCCTCCTCCACCAAGCATGTATTCATAACAACCACGAGTTGCTAGAGGACTTGATGGAAGGTCCTGAAAAGGATAACATCAATGCCATGGATGCTGCCGGCAGGTCCGTGGTGTACAGCGCTGTCTCTAACAGAAGTTTCAACTGCTTGAAGGTTCTTCTTGAACATGGAGGTAAAAAATTCATTTTCATTTCCCATACAGAAAGCACACTCATTGTTTTTGCTTTGAAATATTATTGTAAATAGTAATTGCTACTAGGTTTTTGTAACCGCTAACTTTACATGTTATACTTTAAATAATACTTCATAGAATACTATATATATATAATATAGTATATATACATGTATAATGCTAATACTAAATACTATATAATATAATACTAAATACTATATATAATAATTTATGGAATACTATATATAAAATACTTTATTATGTAACTCTAGTATATTGTGTAAAATACTTGATTCAACATTAAAATATTATTTTCCAAGTGTTGAGTTTTTTAGAGCAGGGTGACCATTGTATATAACATTTCAATTTGGGCGACACTTGAAAGATTCTTTTGAATGGTACCTCAACATTATAAGCAACCATTTCATCTTTTGTTTTGCAATCCTGTTAGAATGCCCTCATCAACATATTTCCTGCCTGTTAAGTCATGTAATAACTTCATTAGTTTGACAATTAAACTTCAATTCAAGCCAACTTTAGAGGTTTTTTTCTAGCATGTATTCTAATACTTTTCTTCAAAGTGTTTATTTTAGCATTTAAGCATTTCAAAATACTTTTTTCTTCATATTAATTTGTATAGACTGTAGTCATTCAACATTGTATAACATTATGTAGATTATAGACCAAAGGCAACCAGCTATATAGAGAGTATATAACATTGACTTAATTTTAAATCCTCATACAGGATCTAATTATTTAGAGGTCCAAATTTAACAACATTTGTGATTTCAAGCCTTCTCAATGTTGTGAGAGGTATTTTTAATTAGATGTACTTGCCAAGTTGAATTTGTGTGGGGGAAGCAATGCACAATTGTTAAAACACTATTGGTTACTATGACATGGTAAATACTTTATAAGCTCTTTTTATTATATTTTTTGTATGCCTTGTGGTTACTGTGCTTGTCCAGTTAATGGACTTGTCTTGAAATACAAGTCTGGTGAGAATATTTATGACTTTAAAATGGTCATGAGAAGGATATATTCACATGTTATTCAGTAATATATTAACTGAAGGGTAATGAGTATTGGTTTTGTATTGTAGCTGATCCAAATATTCCATGTAGGAAATATAACAATCAGGTTAGTTTTCTAGTATTACTCTACAAGTGTTCTTTGTAATATATATAAACAATATCTGTGTGCACCACCACTCTGCTTTGTGATTTACGATGCTGTAGTTGTTTAATAATTGAAAAAACCTTGTTTTATTTATCACCATAATTTTTGGTTTGCTAAGTTAGGGTTCAACTTTGAGATTGTCTGTGTTTTAAATAACCATAAACCTAAATTCTCCATCACTGTGTTTCCAATGTTGAAATGACTGCTCGTTGAATGGCACATGATAGAACAAACTTCTCTCTGTATACTATTTAAATTTGTACCTTTTTTGGATAGACAACTCCAAATAAACTATCCATTTTTATCTCTCCTTACAAATTACACAACAGTTGTTGTCTCTATATAAGTAGAAACACATGTGGCCAGAATTGATATAGTTTTAGTTATTGCTCTGTATTTGTTTTTAATTATTTGACTCTGCTTTGATTTTTGTTAAATTCATTCATTAGAGAACTGCATATTTTTGTTGATATAACAAACCAATAAAATAATTGTAGTCTTACTGGTTAGAAACGATTGATTCGTGTTGTTACAGACTCCTCTACACCAAGCTGCATTGGATGGCAGACTTGACCTAATAAAGTTACTACTAGAACACTCGGCTGACTACAAGGTCAAGGACAATGATGATTTACTTCCTGTTGACTTTGCCCGTAAGCAAGGTCACCGGAGCTGTGCTAAACTGCTGATAGATACTCAGAACGAGGCTGAAGGTGTCCTAGCTAGAGGTCAGTTCTTGTGGCGATACTCCAGCATCTCTGAGTCTAGTCTGTGTTTAGAGTGTGTTTTTTCGAATTTATATAATATTAGAATACTTATACACTAATTTTACTACACATAGTAATTGTAATGAATAGAATATTTGTAGTAAATAGAATAATTAAAATAAATATACTAATTGTGATGAATATAGTATTTGTAATAAATAGAATAATTGTGATAAATATAGTATTTGTAATTTGTAGAATATTTGGTAGTAAATATAATGATTGGCAACTTCAGAATATACCAGCATTATTCAGTACTAGGATTGCCGTGTTAAGCTTTAACAAAATTTCTCGCCCTCGTATAATATTCAGGTGTATATATGATGTATCGGCAGTTTTTTTCCTCTGTATTTGTGTATTGTGCAATGTTGTGATGTCACTTGCATGATTGCGCTGCATCTCCTCACTGTATTTGAAGGCGTCAACTTGCGTCATCAGCCAGTATACAGAAAACCGGCGGAGAGGAAATATAATTCCTTCTCTGTAGTGACGCAATTCCGTACGTGAAATACCATTGCTTTACCTACTCAGCTCTCATAGCATTGGGAATTTCTGTTTTTTGTTTGCCTCTTTTCCGCTGTGGTAGCATGACCCTACGCCATCTTATATAGTCAGCTAAGTTCCCAGTGATGCAGCATTCGGTCTTTTAATGATGCTAAATTTTCTATCGAGTTTTGCACAAGTCAAAGTCTACAAATACTTTTTAGCGGCTTTATTTTTCGTATTTACTCAGTTAGGCTTACAGCTTGTTTCTGCCCAAATCTTCAAGTCTTTGCTTGATTGCATGCACAGCTCAAAGCTCTCTTTAGGCGTTATTTTCTGTAGAAAGTGCCTGAATACCTAGCCACAACACTAAGACTATAGAAATGCTTTCCTCTCACTGTGATAAGTTGTGTGCTCCTGTTATGATACTTGAAGTTTCATTGCGTGACCTCATGGTCATGTAGATGAGTAAAAATCACTTTTTTCAAGAAAAATTCGCTGATTGTTTGGCTGAATGTTCACTCTTTAGAACTTCCAAAATTTTCAACTTAAGACATGTTTTTACAAAATCTTGTAGAGAGCTAAATTGTTTTAGTGTGCAACTCTTAAACAGCCTGTAGATGATAGTTGAAATATATATGAATATTCTAATACAGCATGATGTAGCTTGTCATGGATTATCTAACATACTCCAATTCGTGAAGATCATATTTTCAATTGTGGTTACAGAACTTTAGTTGTTTTTGGAAAAGCTTTAGAATTTGCAGAAAGGTGTATCTTAGTTTTGGTTAGAATGCTGGAGGTGTATTGTAGACAATAATCGCGGTGTGTTATTAAATGAATATATATTTGTATACATCATCTTAATAGGCACACAGCACCACATAATCGTTTGATGTGTCACCAGTGCAGAGCTGTGCTACTATGTCTGATACACCATCACTTATTCAAATACTTTGTTGGCGCAAGTCATTGACAGGATGGTGGATGGATTTTCAATTTTTTTACATATATGTGTTGAACTTGTTAGTTATTGCCTTAGAAAATACTGGAAAAATACTAAAGGCAATCATCTCCATCTTTTATGATTAAAGAGCAAGGGAGCAGCCCGAGTCTAGGGGTTAAAGTGTTTGCCTAGTAAACACGAGGTCATGGGTTCAAACCCCAACAAAGGCCATTGGTGATGTTAGGAAGAGCATCCAGTCATAATTGCTCCTGTGCCCTCATCTGAAGAAGTCCTTAGCCGATTTAACAAAAACCCTTTCCATCAGGGGTTTCTCACAGGGAGAGTGACTATAAACTTGCGTGAGTTTTTCATTGGTAAAAGACTAGGAATGTTTACTTCTAGTCTGATCTACTATGAAGGACGTGTTTCGTATCTGTAGAGTTGAAAGACCAACTGGTGGATGTCGAAAATTGTGACCTCATTAAGTGTGACCGGCTGGTTTCATCTCTGAATATGCAGGAAGTTGCAGAAGTCAGCAACAGCAGCCTACCAGAGGATAAGCACACCACCATATTGTACAGGTAGTCCCAGCTATACCACCATATTGTACAGGTAGTCTTAGTTATACCACCATATTGTACAGGTAGTCTTAGTTATACTACCATATTGTACAGGTAGCCTCAGTTCTGGTGAATAACACCACCGCCTTCTTAGACTGCGATCTAGTATTACATATGATTGCTGATTCATGGCGGCTACTGATTTAATTTCCTAAATTTGTCTAATGTCTCGTAGGACAGTTCTCTGATAAAAATGAGAGACCTGCTTTTACACTTTAAATTTTGCTATGAATATATACATATGAATATGTATATATTAGTAGCCAAAAGCATTCATGAATGCTTTCGATGTTTTACCATTTATTTTTTTTATATTATTCAAACTTATAAAGTTTTTCTCTTATTTTAAAAAATAGCATTAGAGTTGCCTTACTAGTAGTATCTGTTTTGTAATGCCATGATACACTGTGAAGTCTTGTCTATGCGTGTGGCTGAAGAGAGTAGTAAGACTACTAGTAGTACAGTTGCTCATCTCACCATGTATTTCAGAGCGTGCATGGTAAACCGAGTAGACGTCGTGAAGTGGCTAATAGACCACGGAGCCACCGCCAGCTACGACGAGGTTTCCCTTCAGACACCTCTATATAGAGCTTCTCACGAAGGACACACTGAGGTGGTGAAGGTTCTGCTCAAGGTAAGATAACTCTAATGCTCTCGGTATGATTGCATCGAGTTGAATATAAAATTGCAGAAACCGTTTATGCATGACAAATAAATGGTAGTAGAATTTATTAAAGTATCAAACAATGCTACACTACAGATCTTTTTGATCATTTATTGTTTTGCTTTAATAAATATGGTGAGTTGGAATTTATTTTTGTGTAAGTAAAATATATTTACTAGTTGAGCTGGTGATTTATGTACTGTTACATTCATAACGTTCTACATAGTCTTGTATATACTTCAGATTTGGTGTTACCCTATTCATATTCACTATAGAGCTGGGTGTTATCTCCACCGTATCCTATTATAATCACTCTGAGGTTTAGAGTTATCCTACTACCTTGCTCTACTCATGTACTTCAACAGTTAGCACTACCCTCACTTTAACCCACCTGTGTACCACATAGTATAATTCTAGTTTTTATTCCACTCATATTTGTTGCAGAATTTCCCTCACCTGATAAAGGTGGTGACCAGCTCCACGGCCGGGAAGGTACACAACCTCCACTTGGCGTGCACAGGCAGTCTCGACCTGCTTAGACTCATCATGGAGTGGCGCTACGAAGAAGCCCTCCTCGAGTATCACTACACGGCTGACAGGAAGTACTGCTACTGGTCTGCGTTTGATGTGAACGTAGCCAACTTCTCGCTGTGGAGTCCGCTGTACATGGCTACAGTGTATAATAAACCTGAGCATGTGCGGTATCTCCTCCAGTATGAAGTGATGGGTAGGTCTACTACTGAATGACCACTTCGTACCACTATCTACAAAATTTAAAGTCTCTTTTTACTAATCACTTTGGGTTTAGGAAGAAAACTAAACCAAACTGATGTTGCTACTATTCTAGGTCAATCAATGGTCTAATTAGGTCAATCTTGATATATTGTTTTATTGATCTCAGGAATCTCGCATTATTCTCTTTTTGTTTAACTTTACTAAACCCATGCTGAACTTTTAGTTTCAATGTACAGCCCATTTATTCAGTATATGCATGTAAGTGGAATATGAACTCCACACACTATACATGACCATAGTATTACCACGCTCCTATTTATCTAGCTCACTTACCTGTGGTTACTACATTTCACAGGGTATCCGCTGTCCAGTGCATTCAGTGATCTCTCCGAGTCTGATATACCGCAGGCTCTCAATCAAATAGAAGACTACCAAGACCTCAATCAACAGCCTAAAATGATTCGGCCAGTTGACGTTGAGCAAATGGGTGTTGATTCACTCAGTCCTCTTCACTACGCTGTAAAACAGTACGTTATGCTGTAACTTACACTTCACTACGCTGTAAAACAGTACGTTATGCTGTAACTTACACTTCACTACGCTGTAAACTAGTATGTTATGCTGTAACTTACACTTCACTATGCTGTAAAACAGTACGTTATACTGTGACTTACACTTCACTACGCTGTAAAACAGTACGTTATACTGTGACTTATACTTCACTACGCTGTAAAACAGTACGTTCTACTGTGACTTACACTATGCTGTAAACCAGTATGTTACGCTGTAAAACCTTGTTACTAAGTTAAGTATAGAATATAATAATACTTTGTGGCTGTATGCAGTGGGTGCCTGGAGGTTGCCAGATTATTGATAGAACACAAGGCAGATGTTAACAGAGTCTGTGAGCACCAGGAGAGGGGGACATCCACCCTCCAGAAGTACACTCCTCTCAAGTTTGCTGTCAGACAAGGTAAACTACCTGTCTCTTCATTAATTGGATTTATGTCCCCTGCTCTGTGATTATGATATCACACTTAGCCTCTCCACTAGTTGCTCTATTGTTAGTTGAAGTTGTCTACACTTTACACTGGATCAGTCAGCCAAAACATTCCTAGATTTCCTGCCTGGAAGTTTCAGCTTGCTTTCCATTATTTTCAAAATTAAATGAGATTCTCTGATGTTATATACTTTACTAAAAACATATATTAGTATTCGTGTTTGATGCATTAAGTTTCTCAACTTTTAATTTAATCAAGTTTAGGCAACTATCAATCTGAAATTAGCTTGTTTTGGCGCTAATTAAAAAGAACCTTCACTCTACACAAATGTTTTAGAACAGGGTGTCCAACCATTTCAGAACGAGGGCCACTGAAGGGGAATATTTGTGGTGAGGGCCACATGGGAAACTTTAGCTCGCTCTGGGGGCCACAGCATCAGCATTGTTTGAATTACTTTATTCCAAACTCCTTTGAATTATAGCACAATAAAGTTCTAATAGTTACTGCTGGCTGCATGTTTTGTAGCATGTGTATAATAATACATTTAAAAGGTAGTCTTTCACTCTAATTCATGTATACTTTGAAAAAATAATTTTAGTGTTATGCCTTTGAAGGCCACATAAATTTAGGTTGGGGGCACATCTGGACCTGGGGTCGCCTGTTGGACAGCCCTGTTTTAGAGTGTCTTCTTAATGTCCTATAACAGAACTATCACAGTGACTACACACAGTTCAGTGTATATCCAAATCAAGTTTGCTGACAAAAACTGTGACACATACAGAGTTGACCTTTCTAGTTGAAATATACAAGTGCAAAACTTTTGTAATGTTATTATTTGCATTTAAACTTTCTTCTAAGCAGTATACAATGTTGAAAAATAATGAATGATAAACATAAATTATGCCAAACCAAGTTCATTTCTTGCAGTAAAAATAAACCAGTAATGTGATACAGATATTGTAAATTTCTCTGTTTAATGTAGTTTCTCTGTTCTGTTACTTGCTGCTAACAGGTTGTGATGGTGAGTTTATATACACAGCTGAAGTTGGTCTCTCTCATGTACCAGTGTTACACAGCTGGAGCTGGTGTGTGCTGATTGTAGGGGATGAGGACATGATTTCACTGCTGTTAAGGAGTGGAGCCAGGGATGAGAACAGCGAGTTACTTGGAACTTGTTTGCTGGAGAATAACACAGACATCGTCAAGTTTATGCTGAAGCACCATGCACACATTGATACTCAACACAAGATACTGGTGCAGGGTGCTACATCTAGCAACTTCCACCCGATTCTTCGTCGTGGACCAAGTATATCGGTATGTCCAATACCCAGCCTAGTAATTGTGCATATTGACTATGATTCTTGGTTAATATCACAGTTTAATATGATTGCTATAGGCCTATTGAAATTTATCATGTATTCGTTTCGTGTGGGTGCACCATGGTGAATATAAATGTGCACAATATAATAGATGCAAATTTTGAAGTCAATAAATTTGTAATGTACATTATTCTGTTAAATTTATTTTTATATGTGAGTAATATATTGCACTATACAGAGTAGCCATGGTTTAGGGATTAAAGCACTGGCTTAGTAAACACAAGCTCATGGGTTTAAATCCCAGTAAAGGCCATTAGTGATGTTAGGAAGAGCCTCCAGTCATAATTGCTGCTATACCACAATAGAAAACCGGTCTTTAGCATGCATAAAACCCTAATTATCAGGGGTTCTCACAGGGATGACGACTATAAAGTCACATAAAATTTAGCCTAATCAACTTTGTAACAGTTGATATGTATATCTGTGTACATAATTCTCATATAATGCTGCCGTAAACAGGAAGAGCACCCAGACGCTGCCTCCTTCACAGACTCCCCGGTGTCTATCAACTGGAGGAGTGTTAATTTACCAGGATCTATTGACGAGGACTGGATATATGAATGTAGTCATTTCATCAACCCTCATCTTCCACGGTAGGTTGTGTAGTTGGTAACTTGCTCTGCTAACATACCCTAATGTTTTCAGTTGATCATAATCCTGGTTCTAATGAGGCTTGTTTTCTAAAAAGAATACTAGTATTATCGCATAATTTATATTTGTAAAATATTTATCTCGGAAAAGAAGAAACTTTTGTTAGTAATAGTCTTCACACAAACCTTAAATTTCTACTGATTTAATGTGCTTTCTCAATCATAGAGATTCCCTTAGTACTGGGTGGGAGGAGACGACTCCAAAATATAATATTTATTCAATGAAAAAATAATTTACAAACTGTGATAAAAACATACCTTCATTTTTATTTAAAGATAAACAAGGCAGAATATATTGTCCTGTAAGGTTAAGCTGTACATAGCATTTATATATAACAGTAGTGTCCAGTTGTATAACTTTGTGTACAGGAAAATATAACAGATTCTACATGCAGGACGCTTCTCCAGCCAGTTGTAGTTTGTACTGTGTCTGCACCAACATCTATAGACTACTCTATTATGGTATTTTGTTTCCATACGTATATCATGCATTTTGTCTAGTAAATATTTCACACAGTGCCACAATACATGCATTTTGTTCTCTTGATTTCAGGACTGTTTCCGTGGAAACCATCACACAAGTTGATGTATCAGACTCGAGCCTAGCCTCACTTCCTTCAATCTTATTCAGCCTCAAGCATCTTGTGTCTTTAAACGCTCAGTCTAACAAGTTGACTAATCTTCCCTCCAGTGAAACCTGGAATCTGCCAAATCTGAAAGAGGTGAATAGTATTTTCATAGTTGCTCCTGTGACAAAAGCTTGTCTCCTTTTTAGTTATATATTTATAATGTTTTTGTTGAAGATAAAGCAACTTGAATGAAACCATTTAGAAAAAAAAAATGTTACAAACCAGTTGGTTTAGGATGCTAAAATTGTCTCAATGTAAAGTTTTGAAGAGTTGTTTTTAGTTTGGCTAAAGATGTATTCAATAGATCTGGAAGCTCATTAGTTAGAAAAATGTAATAATGTTAAATTAATTTACAGAAGATATTAGTTACCAGTAAGCTTGATTTTTGGACACTTGGCTTATTAAAATTCAGCAACAATATACAAGTTGTATTTCTGATGAATGTATGTATTTAAATAATGTTATGTGCTTTGTAATGCTTTCTGAGCTAAATATTATTACATTTTGGTAATACTCATATATTATAACTAATTATCAAATTGTCATGTTTTTTACTTTCACATATAAATGCCATATAAGAATCAGTAATTTATATTCTCATTATAACAAAATTACCTGCTCTTTTGCATGAGGAGTACAAGAAAAATGCTTTACATTCAAAACATTAGAATGTATTAGTAATCATACATATGGATGCTTGGTGTATTATAGTTAGTTGATATTAGTAAACACGGACCAAAATTACTGGTGTTTTTCTTTTGGAAGTAAAAAATGCTATGAATTCAGAAGATACTTCATCTGGACAATCTCTTTTGAAAACTTTTTGCATAAGTAACTTTATATTGCAATAAAGCTCCTGTCAGCCCTTATTGAGATTACAATGAAGGCATAAAATATGTTTTACAGCTCCTCCTAGATAAAAACAATTACCCTGGCATACCAGAAGGTGTGTTTCACTTGCCAGCTCTGGAGAAACTTTCCATGTCCCACAACCGGATCAAGTCGGTGCAGTTTTCTATTTACCTCTCTCCCAAGCTCTCTGACATCAACCTCTCCCACAATCAAATTGACGAGGTTATTCATTCCCGTTCTCTCTCCACGATGACGGATGACACGGTGGACAGCTCTGCGGTAGATCTCCCGGTGGTGAGGAAATCAGCTCAGGAGGTGAGTTTTGAGTTTCCTGTACGGCCTCCCATCTAACTCAATATATCTTCATTTCTGTAATTTGATGTTGCATTCCTTGTTAAATAGATATTTGCTGTTATTCTTACAAAAATTTATCCTGTCTTGTCTTATCAATTACCTGTTGACATTTCATTAATTCTATTCTACACGTCTTGCAGTGTATTAACATTATTATTGATTACAGGACTATATCATTGTTGCCAAGCCAGAATTGACAGGGGACAGTTCTCCTGCTGTGAGGAACTCAAGTCCCACTAATATTCTCAAGTCAACAGTTGTCAATCACTGGTCTAATGTGGTACGCCTCATCTAGCTACTATACTATATCATGTGTGTAGGCCTGGATGTTATTGTACACAAGCTTATAGAATATAATATTTGCTATATGTACTGTATGTGTGTATGAGCTTGGATAATGTCCCAAACTGAATGTTGTTGAGCATTTTAATAACACTTACTTGAGATTGTTTCAGCATGATAAGTAACTGTGTTAATTGTGGCTACCTGTGCAGTACCACAGTTCTTTGGGTAAGAAAAGTAGCCGAGTTATTATGGTTTATTCAATAATGGGACATGTTTAATATAGTTGTCTAATATTTTTAGTTTATAATAATGTTTAAAAATAGTATAATTGGCATTTCGAGTTTGCAGGCCAAGTTTTTAGCTGATTTCATATTTTAGCTGGTGGTGGTGGACACATTCGACAACCCAGCCCAATCTGACGCTACTTTAACTTCTTTGAATCTTTCGTACAACAAGCTGAAACGTGTCCCGCAAGGTCTGCCCTGCTTAGCTCCTAGACTACAGAAACTGGATCTCTCAAACAACCAGATCTCGGAGATGGGTGAGTGTAATGGAGGCCTGTTACAAGGTGGCGAGTTACAGTGGCAACACTGCAGTGCTACTGTGTCTTATTTCTTGATGATGGCATCTCTCTTGTTTTTGTTGAGGATATGTTTTTATGTTGAAATAAACTAAACTAAATATCTTAATTTTGTGGCCAAATTTTTATGATCTTCAAGTATGAGCCAGTTTGGCATCTTTCAGTTTAATTATTTACTTCATAAATATTTGCAGCATTTATAAATATATTTTTATACCATAAATGTAATATTTAGATCGTAACTATAGTATTTATATAATAAATATGACAGTTATATTTTAAATGTAGCATTTATATAATAATTATAGTATTTATATAATAAATATAGGAAGTGGAGAGAGTGAGACTCACCACTACTACTAGCCAAAGCATTGTCAGAGTAAACACACACAAAGTTACTTTACTCATAATTACTAGCTTGTTGAAATCCTAGACTGTGTTCTATATTTCTTCTTGCTTTGATCTAGGTTCCCCTCTGTTTTTCCCGTATTCACTCAACTCTCTCAACCTGTCCCATAACAAGATTGATCGCATGGTACGAGACTACGATGAAATGGATGAACTCACCAAGGTGGCTGTTAAGAGTTGTTTCTCCTGCACAGAGCCAACTAGGAAGCACCACAAACGAACGTTAGTCTGTGTACCCACGCTGGTATAACTTCTCTTTTATTGTCTGCTAACTGGTCGTATTTGTTGACAATTGTTCAACACAGAGTTAGATATGTCATTGTAGCTTAAAAGTTCCCGAAATTGTATCTGGTTTTTTTGCATTTCTATACTGTGTTTTCCAATCTGGATGATTATTCAAAAACAGTCAAAATTGAATTAAATTACATTAATGTTTATAAAATATACTAATTGGATTTTACTGCCTGCAAAGCAATATTTTCAAGTTTTAGGCTAGTTTAATAAAATAGTTCGAAAAAAATTAATCATTATTTGAAATTTTTTTTCATCGTTTTATAGTGTTATAAAATATTTTCATTTGTCCAAAATTTTGTTAGATGCAATTAATGCAATAAGTTATAACTTTAATTTCTCACTTGAGATGCTGCTATTACATAATCACAATAAATATAAATAGCAGTATTCAATAATTTTATTGAGCCTAATACTATTCTTTTTCTTTTTTTTAATAAAAGTAAATAGTTGGTTACATTGGCCGGTTTTAGTTCCACTAAAATTTGATGAGATATTAGCAGTTTTCTAATAATTCATCTGACCCAGTGACCTTGTATGTATTACAGAGGGAGCTCTGCTAGTAACATAGATGCCACTCCATCCCAAAGTAGAGCTTCCATTGGCAGCATGACATCTCTCTCCTCATTGGCTAATACTCAGCTGTGCAGTCACAAAGCTCTCAAGTTTGATTGTCTCACAATACTCAACCTTTCATACAATCGACTCACAGAACTCAAGTTTGCTGTTTACAACGCCTCCGATATCGTTAGTAGATATAATAGCTCTTCTGTAATTTGCCCTTTATTTTGCTAAATTAATGTTTCGCTTTTAAACTTGGTGTCTGTTTTTATATATTTGTGTAGAAATGCCTATAATTCATCTTTTGGAGGATATATAAGTTTGTTGTTGATATAATTTAGCAGGCAATGTGACTAAACACTTTTTAGCACTTTAGAAAATACGGTCACTTTTATTTATGCTGTTTTTTGCTTTTGAGAATTTCAAAAAATTATCCTAATAACTTGAGAAAATACAAAATGTTTCCAGCTGCATGTGATGTCTGGGTGGCACATCCAGCAGGTAGTATTGAGTTGACACTTCACTGCTTGTGGTGTCTGAGTGACACGTACAGCAGGTAGTATTGAGTTGACACTTCACTGCATGTACTGTCTGAGTGACACATACAGCAGGTAGTATTGAGTTGACACTTCACTGTAATGTGGTGTCTGAGTGACACGTACAGCAGGTAGTGTTGAGTTGACACTTCACTGCATGTGTTGTCTGAGTGACACGTGCAGCAGGTAATCTTGTTGTAGGCTGATGTAGCAGATAACATTTCCGAGAGAAGTCGATCAACTTTGACCAGCGAATCAGTGGGACTTATCTTACCCCGTCTGGCTCACCTTGACCTCTCCCATAACAACATAGCCTTTGTTCCTTCCATCATCTCGGAACAGGCTGATCTCTCCCAGCTCAACCTTAGGTTCAATCTTGTCAGAGATGTGAGCATCCTAAGAGATTTCCCTGAATATACAATCTATATCACATCATTAAATTTAGAATTAAAGTGTTTTTGCTAAAGAATCATCAACACAGTTTACTTATATAGTATAGAAGTATCCATATATATATCTTAGCTATCATCTACAGACGGTGCGAAAGTTGTGTGTTCAAACAATTTTGTTTTACAATGAGTTGTCTGTTCATGCTAAGGATGTTTCCTGTCAGCTGTAGAGTTTGTAGTACTATATAACTGATCATTGTTAACTTTGATTAGATATTACTATTAGCCACTGCAACACACTGCTTAATCACTAAGCTGGCCTGGATGTTTAAATATAACTTCTTAAAACAATTTTAATTAATACTGTGTTTTGCGGTTGGTAGCTGCCTCCGGAAATGGGATTGTTAAAGAACCTGTGGAACATGGAGCTGAATGGATGTCCACTGGAAGGCTCTCTGGCTGAGATGGTTCAGAACAAGTCCAAGACATCCGATATCCTCGGTTTCCTTAAATCTGTACTCAACCAGTTAGTTTTATTGCAGGCTTCACTTTACATCATAAAGAGTTTTCGGTCAAGTAATAACTTCAAATATGTATGTGTTTTATTATGATGTTAACATAAGGAATATGATGTGGCCATTGTTGGTCTGATTCAGTACAAAAAGTGCCATTTTATCGTTCGCAGAGCTAAACCATACGCGTCTATGAAGCTGATGATAGTTGGCCAGGCAAACATTGGAAAGACAACTCTACTAGCAGAATTGAGAAAGGAAGGAAGGTCCAGCAACCCCTTCAAACACTTCAACCAGAGAGTACATAACACCCCTGTGGCAGGAGAGAGCAGAAATGGTGAGTGAAATAATGCGTTCAATCATGATAGGGAGCATTTCAGTGCTGGTTTTAATATACAAATGTGCACCTTTTTTTAGCACAGTGTTAAGAGTATTAATATTTCTATTCAGCCTCCATTCCAGTGTTGTGAGTCATTCCGTTATTAACCTTGGCATATCAGCTTAGTCTTTGTTTTATTATTTTTTCATTCTCAATTACAGTTTCTTATTATATTATTGGAGATAAAAGCTTGAAAGAGAAAAATAATGTAGCTTTAAATGTTCATTTATTGATAATTTGACAGAATGTTTCTTAATTCCGGTTATGAGCTGTCAGTTTAGATACAGAGCATAGCTGCATGACTTGAAAAGGTGTAAATATTTGTCAATTGTAAATATTCACCGAAACATTTGTGAACAACTTGTCGATAGGTGATACTGTATCTACGGTGGGCGTGGACATTGGAGATCTCACCTTGGACAGGTCTGATAAGAAGGGTAAAGGAAAAGTTGTTTTCAAGACGTGGGATTTTGGAGGACAAGTGAGTACACGTGTGCAGTGATACTCTTGGTGTGAATAGTTTATGAAGACCGGTGTTGATGAGGAAAATATCAGCAGATTTACCTTAGGCTTGTTCAAATAATATCATAGTTATGTAATAAATATGTATTGGAATATATTAATCAGTTCGGATAAAATACCCACGGATAAAATACCCACGAAAGTTTATAGTCGCTATTTTTGTGAGAACCCCTGATGGAAATCGAGCTAAGGACTTTTTCTAATTTGGTAAATGATTAGTTACGACTGAATGCTCTTCGTAATATCTCCAGTGTTTGGACTCCAACTCATGGCCTTGTGTTTACTAGACCAACACTCTAACCCTACACCACAGCTGTTCCCTTATGCACTCGTTCTGATCGCTGCAAACAATTATTTAATAAATGATCTCTAAATTTTAGGAAGAGTATTATGCTACTCACCAGTACTTCTTGTCTAAGAGGTCATTGTACCTTGTGCTCTTCAAATTATCAGACGGTGAGATTGGTTTGAGGAACATCAAGCAGTGGCTGGTGAATATTCAAGTGAGTATATATACTCTTTGTCACGTATATATAATCCATACAGTAGAATAGTTATACTCTTTATTACAGATATATAATACATACAGTAGAATAGTTATACTCTTTGTCACAGATACATAATACTTACAGTAGAATAGTTATACTCTTTGTTACAGATATATAGTACATACAGTAGAATATTTAGACTCTTTGTCACAGATATATAATACATACAGTAGAAAAGTTATACTCATTGTCACAGATATAAAATACAACATAATAATGTATGTTATATTGTGTACCGATTTAGACCAGGTCACCCGGAGCTCCTGTTATAATAGTTGGCAGTCATTTTGATCTCTTCAAAAAGAATCATAGAAGTCACGAGCAGAAGCTGAAGGAGATTAAAGAGTTCATTGAAACAAAGTTTGTAGATGTATTTCCATTGTGTCTGCATTTCATCTTCATAGGTTTTATATGTATTTTAGTTACCAATTCAGCCCGTCAAATTGGCGCAGCAAAAACGAACATAGTTTAATTTCATGCAAGACTTTTAGCTTGAGTTTATTTTTATTATTTCTCAGGCCTTTTTAAATCATTTAATAGTCATACACCCAGCAGTTTGTAATCTAGCTGCATCTCTAAATTTTATACTGATTTCGTATTTAATCCATAAGTAATGCATTTATCGCTTTACTGGATACTATTTAATCATTGGAACATGGTAGTAAAAATCGAGCTTGCCCTGCAATGCACTGTAAATTTGTGCAGATCTTGCTGTGCAATGTTGTGTGAGAAATCTCCCATAATCTCAGTTTATAGTTGCATTTCTGTGAGAACCCTTTATAGAGAAGCTTGTTACTAATCCGGCTAAGGATTTATTCATATGTGGCACAGGAGCCATTATTACTGAATGCTCTCCCTAGCTTTACTAACATCCAGTTTACTAGGCCAGCACTCCACTACACCACGGCTGCTCCTCAGTCTTATATGAATTGCCACTAATTTTTACATCTATAAAATGCTAGTTTCTGGTTGGAATTGTAGTATGCTATGTATCTTATCTTAGGTATATGATCAATGAGGCTGCTATGTCGGGGCTCCCCAATGTGAGAGAATTTGTGGTGGTCAGTTCCAGGACTAAGTACAATATCAGTCACCTGTGCAACACCATATACGATGAGGCATGGGCATTACGTGCTCCAGGTATAACCTTTACTACGTTCCGGTTTTACTACCTGGCAATTCATTTGGAATAGACTTGTATCTGTTTACTTGAGATAAAATATTTAGTTGTGGATATTAAAATAACATTAGAATTGTTCATGCTTCTTTTATTCTAGAATATTTTTTTATTACGTGATATTGAGCTGTTTTGTTTGCAGTGTTTTTGTGAGTTTAATTTCACTTTAATAATTTGATTTGTGAGTTGTTCAATTTTTGGTTTTCAAACTGACATGAAAGTTGTGTGTATTTGTTATTAATTACTAACACTCTGATCTACTGGACTCTTCATATTTGTTAGTGTTGGCTTAATTTTTGTTTTGCAGACTAAAACGAGGCCCAATTGTTTGAAAGTATAACTTTTAAAGTTTATGTAAAATTGGATTTATATTATATTTTCATGTTTTATAAAACCAATTCATAAAACCTTTCCATAGAGTTCACCAGTTTTTCTTCATTAGTTTTCATAGCAGTGTTTAAATATCTTTCACTGTGCAGCAGTGCATATAACCATAAGACTACAACTACTACTAGTACTACTACTGCTACTACTAGTACTACTACTGCTACTACTAGTACTACTAATACTACTACTGCTACTACTAGTACTACTACTAGTACTACTAATACTACTACTGCTACTACTAGTACTACTACTACTGTTACTACTACTACAACTACTACCACTGCCACTAATACTGCTACTGCTACTACTACTACTACTACTACTACTACTACTACTACTACCACTACTACCACTACTACTACTACTACTACCACTGCCACTAATACTGCTACTGTCACTACCACTGCTACTGCTACTACTACTACTACTACTACTGCTACCACTACCACTATCACTACTAACTACGCATGGCATGTTATATAGTATACATTGTGACTAACCCCAACATTGAGTTTATTCTGTTACTACTCATAGTCACTGATCAAGATTCAGCCGGAGGTATAATAGTCTTGCAGCTGTTGTGTCTGTTATTCTCCTTTCATCAGTGTTGTAGCCACATTGCTTGCTTGAGCTCTGCATTTACGTGTTGAGTTATTTACACAAGACTGTAGCATCTCCATTTACACCTGCAACTGCCTGCATTCACCCTGTGCATGTCTGCATACTCGGCAGCCATATTGATAGCCGATTGCTATAGATTTCAGATAGTATTTGTCTATTGGTCATGTCGATTATTGTGAAATGCTGCACATGTATTTCTTGTCATCTACACATTATAATATGGTTGTAGAAAGTCAAATCAAGATTTTATTTTCTACGGAGTAGTATTAGATGCCTTACTCAGAGTAACAATGTCTGGTCTTCATATTTCAATCACTTTTCTGTTTATTACTCTTTATTTCGGGTATCTCTTACAAATGTATCATTTCTCCTAATTTAATTATTGTGAATCTAAGCTTTATGTTTGTATAATGACATGTACATGCAGGTAGCTCCACCACAGCACTATTGAACCAGAAAATACCTGCTATATACATTCAGCTTGAGCAGGTCATCAGTAAGTTGGCTAAGGATAGAGTTGCAGCTAAATCTAACCCAGTGCTAAATGCTCAGGAGTACAGGTGAGTGGGTTGTAAACCCCCCCCCCCCCACCCCGCCCTGCCTACACAGAGGCTAAGCAATATTATGTCTCGTACAACTGTGTAGTGTGCCAGCTAGTTGCTTCTGATCTGTTGTTTCCATAGTAAGAGACAGTGTTGAATGAGTTATCAATGCCGGTTAAATATATCATATTCTATTTGTCAAACACTGGCTAAGAATAATGCTTGCATTAGTTAAAAAAACTTATGAAAAAATATTATTTTTGATAATAGAGAATTAGAAGTCAATTGCTGAATTAATTGACAAAATTTGTTTCATACAAATGTGTGATTGAGTTAGTGTGTGAGATGGTTGCAGATTAGTGTTACCCACCAGGGCTGTGGTACGCAGAAATATCTTTTTCTGTATTATCTGCAGAGCTCTGGTGAAGGAGCAGATTGCATTCAGAGATGACGAGTTGAACCAAGCTACGCAGTTTCTACACGACAATGGCATATTACTTCACTATCACGACGTGGCCCTCAATGACCTCTATTTCCTGGATCCTCAGTGGCTGTGTGATATGCTGGCTCATGTGATCTCTATCAAAGAGATAAACAGATATGTTAAACATGGTATACTCGTAATTCACAATAATATTTTGGGGAATACACACGCACACACCCACACACGCACACACACATGTACAGGCACACACACACGCACGCGCACACACACGCACTTATTTGTTCATTTATTTATTTGTAACATGAAAAATTATCTAACAGAATTGTTATAATGTATCAAGTATATCATTGACTCTGTATATTAAGACTGTATGCCCTACAACCAGTATGATGTGCCTACTTAGACCCTCAAGGTTATCTCAAGGTCATGTTACTGCTCTGTATACATATCTCTTTCTTGCAGGTATCATGGAGAGGAAACACCTGCACCAACTGTTCGGCCGCTCATCCATCTACCACTCTGACGACCTGCAGACGTACATCATCTCTTTACTCAACAAGTTTGAGCTGGCTCTAGTCTGGGACCATGACAACCTCATGTTACCGAGTCTTCTACCTTCTGAACAAGATATTCAGACTATCGAGCCTGTGAAGGTCTGCTTTCAGTTCTAGTTTCTATAGTAACATTTTCTATTCCTATCAACAGTTAAAATTATTTTATTGTAACGAACTGAAATAAATAGCTGTGAGATAGCATTGGGTGTTGCGAGTTGGTGAAAAGTAAAAATTGTAACTGTAGTTGGATATTCAGGCTATCGAGTCTGTAAAGGTTTACTTTGAGTTCTACTTTCTATACAAACTTTATTCAATGCGGCATGCAGTCATAAGCAGTTGATATTATCTCACTGTGTAATTTTAATGAACTAAAAAGGAATAAACATGCCATAGTGTTGGCTGGTGCAAGTTTTGAAAATATCTTGAAGTGGGATTTAGACATTTGAACTGTTACTCTCACTAAACTGTTACCTCAAATTTATCAGGTTTATCTTTCAGTTACCAATGTATGATCCTCGACAATGTGATGACGTAAGTGCCACTCTTCTATTGCCAATCAAATTTTTAAAAATGAAAATTAAATCAACTTTTCTGAGATGCAATTTGTGAAGTTGGTAAATTAAAGCATTAGACTTTGATTTGTTTGCTGTTAGCTGCAAGTTGGTGTTGGAGCAATGGGCATGCAGTCTAGGTTAATAGTGTAGCTTTTGAATCTAGTTGGGTTAGTAGTTGCTTGTCATTAAAGTTAATAGTTACTAGTTATTAAAAACATGGCAGGTTACCAAGTATTCCCAAAAAAAGTTTCAGTTCTTTTTTCTAATTGAAAAATTTTAATTAGTGATTTGGGAAACTATCTGTTGGAAGTGAAGGTTTTGCTGGTTTATCAACTAATACTGTGTTGGTTTCACTAAAGCCTGACTAGAAATTTTTACTCTAGGTGTTGGCTTACGAGTTTTAGTTTTATGAACTTCAGTCTGCTAACACTCAAGATAATTAATTTGATTTTTAATCAATAAATTAGCTGACTTATCAGTTTAGCTCATAGAAAACGCTACTCTGGTCTGGTGTGGGTGAATGATATATTTTGTTTGTTTAGATTCACGGGTTATTGGGTGAAGGTTTGGGCCACATTTATAAAACTGGTTTATTTTGTTTTTATTAGCTTATACCTTTAGTGATTATCATATCTATATTCTCTCTAGTTGGAGGTCATCATCCACACTTCTTATATTGTTAGAAATATTCAGATTTACTTCAACTACCTGCCAGGAAGTTATAATTGCAGTAGATACTTTCATTCTAAGATATGGAGGGGTAAAAGTGATGTGTAGTTTGTTATGTAAGATTGAATGTAACTTGATATTTGCAACACATTTGATCATCTAGGTTGTCGAGTGTGATTCTTCACAGGATGTAAACACTATTCTAATTTTAGTAACTTAAAGACATTTTCAAGGTGCAGAAGGTGCTAGATATAATAGACCCAAAATAAAATTATAAGATTCCTTCATATGACTTTGACAGTTTGCTGTAGAACTAGTGGCTACATACAGGTAATTGTTCCCTTAAGGTGAGCTGCTGTTGTTTACCTGTCAGATCTCCTTCTTTACAGATCCCTCTGATCCAGTCCACTGCTATCAGACGAAGAGCTACCATCAACTCTCTACGCAAATCTAAATACCGGAAACATGACCAGAAACTAGCTGCATCGACAGCGGCGCTGTCTGCAGAAGACTATCAGGTTGAGGAAGGAAAGTCGACTTTCTATATGGACGTGGAGAGTTCTTTCACCAAGTCTATGATGAACAGTGTGCAGATACCCTCTCTAGAGAACAGCTATGTGAGTATATCACTGATATATGATACAAAGTGTATGATATATGCTACATAGTATGCTGTACTGTACTATGATGCACTATCTATATGACATAACAATATACATTACATAATATATGGTATTGTGCTATCATACAGTATATATAGGATATGATGTATGTGTGATATGTAATGCTATATTATATGTTTTATCGTACTATGATACACTGCCTATAGTATATATGTTAATACATGTATATGCTACATAATATATGATATTTCATTATAATACACTATCTATAGCATAATATTATATGTTACATTGTGCTATGATACGCTGTCTATATATGATATGATGATATATGTTGCATAATGTATGGTGTGTCTATTATCAACATGCAGCAGACAGAAGAGCTAGAAACCTCCATCAAACCTGCACCAGATGTTGATGTATGTCTGCATGTGAACCCCTATATGTTATCTACCATATCATCTACTCTAACTATCTTCTATGTTGTATACCATACCATCTACCTTAGCATTTTCTATGTTGTGCTTGCTAAAGTGTATCTACCCTCGGCACCATTACACTATGTCTCTTGGTCACACAGCCAGGTTGCTGTTGCTAACTTTCCATCAAGTCTGTAACTGTAAGACACACCAGCTTGCCCTCTCCTTGTGTGTAAAGCAGTCTGAATAGTCTAGTATGTTGTTCTAGCATGTCTATGCTAAAACCGGAAGGTAGTGGTTATGGTGGGGCATGTCTGCTCCCCCACCTGGTGGCAGTTTCTCCTAGAAGCTAAGCTTATAAGCTGTGCATGGATTTGCTATAGTATTTGGGTTTTATATTGTAATGTTGTAATGGTTCAAGTATAAACTGCATGTGGTGGGTGCTTCTTTAGTTTTTGTATGTTCTATGTATACATTTAGACATACCGTTGCATGTTGTTCGCATGGCCCAACCTTTGTCCCAACCCCTGGTCATCTGATCGCTTTTAAAATGTATTTGATCCAGGCTATAGTGGTGCTTGTCATGTGAAGTTGTCTTTTCATCGAAGCTACTCTAAATGAATTTTTTTTAGTTTGTAGAATATTGTAATGTAATTTTTCTATTTGTATTTCATTTTTGTTCCCGCGAAATCTTCAACCTAGTAAATATAAAACATGTTTTTTAAATTTAATATTAAAAGTGCAAAAATAATGAGTAGCTCATTGATTTTCTGTTTTATAAACAATTTTCAACTTTTATAAAAAAAAACATTTGTAAATTTCATTTATAAATAAGGGATTTTTTTTAGAAATTTATTGTTAAATATTAGGCTTTTAAGATGAAGTTGTATTTTTAAATTGTTTTGCAAATTACAATACCAGGGTAAATGTAAAATAAAAATCAATATGATATAATACCTCTATGGACAGTCAATTCCACAATTTACCTATATAATGTTACCTAATTAGCTAAATAACTATTTTGGCAAATAATTTGTGGTGTGTAGACTCGTGTTTGCCCTGTACCATTGACCTGGTAATCAATGCTTCTATCTAGATGAGTTCAAGGCCACACGACTCCATAAGACGTATCTACTTCCTGTCGTACATACCCTCCGGTTTCTGGCCGCGTCTCATCTCCAGAATCTACCGAGACCAAACCATCAGCATCCTCTCCGAGTTCTTGTTTGATGTGCCTAAAGACTACGCCAAAGTCTTCCAGGTTTGTTTCCTATGGTGGTAATTGATAGTGTTTGTGATTCAGCCTATTTCAACATGACACCACATCTGAGGTGTCTAACTGGTGTCAGGCAGGTGTCGGGCTAGTGTGAAAGACACCGGGTGTCTGCTGCTTACTTTTATTAAATAACTAGTCAATTAATTTTTTATATCAGTTATGCTTTAAGTCCGAGTGAGCAGTGTTTAATAGAAAGGATTTTAGTCAATTTTTTGTACTTTTGACTGCAAATAATTTTTATCCCAGCTAACCTGTATCCAATAAATGTAAATATATACTCCAACAATATTTGGCTAAAATGAAAGTTATAACTATTTATGGCATTGTATGTGTAGTTGTCTTCTTTTGTCTGTTGTAGAGTCGATCTTCAAGGTCATGGCAATGCTGGAAGACAGGTCTGTCTCTTCAGTACTTGACCTCTGACCTTCTCAAGGTCAAAGAAGTACACCGGGAGCTGAGTACCGACTTTGTGCCATACTATCAGTCTGAGTTGCTCATAGCGTCTGGCAGGAAAGGGTTCAGTCAGCTGGACGTGAGTCATCCCATCATTTCATATACTCAATCTATAGTAGCAAGATTTTACTTATTAGGATACAAATAACAGAACTTGACTATCTGAAGACTTTGATTAAAAGTGTACTTACTGTGTGTTCCACACTGGAATTCAGAAACCACTGAGAGCCTAACTAAATTCCCCGCTCTCTTATACAAACTTTGTTTCTAATACGTAATGACTATCTGCGCACATTTTCACAGCTTCATTTGATAGGGTGATTTTCACTGCAGCCTATTTATGTGTGCATATATTGTACGCATATGTCGTATACTCTACCATTTCATTTAGCTTATACAGCATTGAATACGGGGACACGTGCTGGTTGCTGAATAGTTTGCTGTGTTGCAGGTGTCTACTGTGAACATTCTAGAAGTTGAGGTTCTAGAGAATGTAGTTGAGATTCTAGACTCAGATGGGGCTGCAGTATCTACATACTATACCAACATTGATATCAAAGGTGGGCCTTGTCTTTGTATCTACTGTCTATCAAACTAGAGCTCATTGTGAAACTCATCTGTGACTCTTTGTTATAAAAGAAGGTTATTATTTCGCAAATATTGAACAACGTGCAAGTTTAATCAGTCCAGGAAGTTGGCATTGATGTCAACAATCCACTTTAGTAAATACATATATTAGAAGGTAAGAGTTTTCTGTTGAAATTGCTGAGAAAACTTCAAGAGATAATCTCGATATTTCATTAAGCGGTGAAATTTACTGAAATCTGCGCTACTGTGTCTAGTGTTTTCTAATTTGTTGACAATTTAGCCAAGCTCTTGGCCAAGGTAGTGGAGCACATAGAGACACTTCTTGAAGACTGGTATCCTGATCTGGGTGAGAAGTTTCAGCACACGGCCCGAGGTAAATATTTGGTACAGAGGCTAGTTGTGTGCCCCTCTTGTCTGGAGAGATGGAGCAGTGATATGAGAAGGGCAGGGGTAAGGATCCTCTACTTTACAATGATACATGCTGGTATTATATACCCGCTTAGTACTGCCATAGCGTCAAATTAATTTTTGCATAACTTAAACTGTTTTATATTATAACTGTACACATAGCAGGACTGTTCACACACTGTGTAACTACATGTAAACACTGTGTAACTACATGTACTACACACTGTGTAACTACATGTGCACACTGTGTAACTACATGTACACACTGTGCAACTACATGTACACACTGTGCAACTACATGTACACACTGTGTAACTACATGTACAAAGTGTGTAACCACATGTACACACGTGTTACGTTGTTTTGCAGTCAGGTGGTCCCAAGGACTTGGCCGTCTTAGGCTCATCATCTGCTCTAAGCTCCAGGTAAGTATTACATGAACTTTAGTTTGGGTAGCTAATCTCTCGTTCAAGTTTCATGTGTTGGTGTTATTTATTATATTGTCAAACAAAATCTTCTGTGATATGAAGTCTTTTTCACACTGACTGTGTTGCCCATCACCACTTTTCACTCAATAATTTTTTTCATCCCATTTCTATTCAATGCTTTAAGCGATTTAAGGTCACATTTTATTGCTTTTTGTTTGTATTAATTCTGCTTCTGTATTATATTATATGTAACTCTCTCTTTTTACAGGAAATCCTTGGCGGGGAAGTCAAAGTTCTCCAGTCTGACGATGTTCTCTGTGGAACGTCTGCTTAAGCAGTTCTACGACTCCAACACAGATATTAGATGCAGGGCGAAGCACACACTGGACATGGCTAAATACGCCCCCGACTTGGTGTGTGAACTCTTTCCACTTCCTGTCATGTGCTGATTAGGCTTGTAGGTATAAGTTAGCTAGGTAGTGGCACGGTCAGCATCGATTCAGGTTATGATGGAATCCTTAGTTAAATGAGTGTGATATGAATATTTTTATATTTGGTAAGGTGTGTCGCTACAGGTTACTTTGGTTATAAAAAAACTCACACAAGTTTATAGTCACTATCTCTGTGAAAAACCCCCAATAAAAAGAATTTTTAAGCAGGCTAAGGACTTATTCAAATGAGGCACAGGAGCAATTATGACTAGATGCTCTTCCTAACATCACCAATGGCCTTTGTCAGGGTTCGAACCCATGACTTAGTTGGATGGGTGTAATATGGATTTGTTTGTATTTGTTAGTTCTGTGGTATCAATGTTATAAAAAGTAATAAACTATTTCCTATTTATTTTCATTATAAATTAGTTTAATCCTAACTTTTTTAAATACATGCTGAAAGCCTCCCTGTTGTACCTGCCATACATTCTCTCTTTACCACTTGTAATTATCTGCATGCTATCTTTTTGGACAATGTATAAAGAAGCAGTAATCTGGGGTCGTTTTGTAATTAACATGGTGTGAATATTTCTGCAGATATTTGCTGATATCTATCGCACAATGCAGTCTGAAGATGTAATACTCGGCAAAGCTCTAGGTAAAGGCGCTTTCGGAGTTGTGTTTGTCGGAACTTTGAAGGAAAAGGTGAGATAATGCATAAGACAACCTTTCATGCTGACTTACAATAACTCTTATTCAACAACTGGAATTTAGATGACATACTAAGTGGGATCTGTTGAAAAAACACACTGTGCCAGGTGTCAGGGGATATGAGGTGTATACTTTGCCCATCATGTATGATAAAAGCATTTAGATAGAAGTTCAACTCAGTCTGTTTAATAAAAGTGCAAGAAGAGGAATTTAGCCCTGTGCAGAGTTTGCCTTGTATTATTTTACACTGAAGGTGTTAGTGTCTGACATATTGTAGACTTCCGCTATCAAGACTGGTCTGGCCGTGAAGTCAATGCAGCCCCACGACCCCGGTGAGGAGGCATCTGACAGTCTGAAGAGGCATTATGAGGTGAGATACTTCCGGCAGACACCATCTAACTAATTAGAAATAAATAACTCATATATTGGTGTTAGTTTTTGCTATTCTTATTCTTTGCTTCTTTTCTTATTTGCTTTTTTCTTATTACCAATTGCGTTGCATATGCTGAATGTAGCAAGCGGCCCGAAAGTGGAATGCTGAGCCGTCACGCAACATCTTCACAGCTTATTGTAACGCCAGACAGGAGATCAACATACTTAGCGCTATTCAACACCCTCATATCGTGTCTCTTGTGGGCGTACTGCTCTCCCCCCTCTCTCTTCTCTTAGACCGGGCTCCTTGTGGTAGCCTTCAGGATACTATTGAAGAGTACTCGCGGGACGGGCTGAAAATACCCTTCTCGGCTATACAACAAGTTGTTGTGCAGGTACTCAGTCTAATCAAAAATAAGTCAGGTACCAAGTCTACCTGATAGAGTTGAAAGGTTAAGCGTATATTGAACTCTATTCTGGGAATGTCAATAGATTTAAGATGCTTACGTGTCACCTCCAACTTGGTATGCTGATTACACCTCCAAAGTTTGTATTTAGTATGTATGCTGATTACACCTTTATGACGTTGTGACAATGTAGTCGTAATACTGGTATTTCCTGTGTTACAGATTGCTCAAGCCTTGGATTATCTACACAACAATGGAGAGTCTCAACTCATATACCGAGATCTAAAGGCTGATAATGTGTTAGTGTGGTCCATGACTTCTCCCCACATTAATCAGCCGAGTGGGAATGTGGACGTCAGGCTAGCCGACTTTGGTGTGAGCAGAGCTGGTAGGTAGCCACACCACTGTAGCATTCTGTCCTCCAGGTGGTGGTCAGTCTTAGACAGAGCAGACAGGGGCACACCTGACATTCTCTATTAGTCTAACTCAAGCATACCCCTGTCTCTCATTGGTCTGTTATACATTCAGCCTGTGCATACACAATATTCATTTGATCAATGTCCTAAACATTCCTCTGAAAACAAGAAATTTAGTAAGTAATTGCACAGGGTTTTTGACATATATGCAAGCTGGCTCAAACTACCAACATTTATTATCTTTGCAGTAAACAATAAAAATTCATTTTTTTAAATTTTGCGTCCTGAAATGGTGCAAATTTTAAAGCACCCAAGAGTCTGTGGCATAAAACTGGTGTTGGTAACAGTAGTTAAGCTAAACTACTCTGGTTTATTTACTGATGGTAGTAAAAAGTCGCAATGCAACTAGTGATAGCCTTGATACCATGCTATATGTGTTGTGTTACCAATATGTCTATTCATGTTTAGTATCAGACAACACTGCCAAGGGTATACGAGGTACCCCAGGCTATATTGCCCCTGAGATATTGGAGTTCCAAGGGACAGAAGAATACACAAACAAGGTAACAGAGTTTCTCCACTTGATGTGTACATAATGTGTTGCTAAGTGGGTCATTTTACTTACTTTAGTACACAGTATAATATATCTCTAGTTTTAGCTAATTTTCACAGTTTAGCCACTAATGTATATGGTTACTTGCATTAAAATAATCAAATATTAAAAAATGCAATTCAATAGGCAAGGTTGTTTTATAATTTTATCCTAATTTTTTGGGGTGTATGGGTGGGATGCTTTTTTCATCACGCCCACACACCCAAAGTTACTAAAAAATTAGGATAAAACATAAAAAATCAAGCAAAATTAGAAAATAACCTTCCCTATTAAATTGTATTTTTTAATATTTGATCATTTCAATACAATAATTTACATGCATTAGCTGCTAAACTGTGAAAATTAGCTAAACAACTAGAGATATAAATTAAGTATAATGACCCAAGTTTCACTTCACATTTTCGATACTCCTTATATTTCTGACAATGGCATCAGTTTTACTCGACAGTTGATTATACTGGTGCTGACACATGACTAGCAGAGTTCAAGGATAGATATGCCTCCAAAAAAATTACTGCAAAAAATCAACAAATAACTCTACAATCTAGTCAATCATAACTTTGATTTGTCCAAGTCATGGTGACCCCTAGTTAGTAATGCTACAAATTCACTGTTTTGATGTAAGCAATTGCAACCAATGACTCAAGGCTTCCCCAACACACAGCTGCTCTGGGAGAAATCTCCATGTGTCTGATCATTATACACATGTCCGCAGTATGCTTCTTTTCCACAGCCCTTATGACTAGTTGTACACGTGTTCATCTTGCTCCAGTAATGGATTAGTTTATTGGTACTCTGTATTGTATTAATGTATTGGTACTCTGTAATATTCCTGAGTCTGTAACACATTCTCTCTAATGTCAGGTGGACTGTTACTCTTTCGGGAGTTTCCTGTACGAGCTGATAACTCTAAAGAGGCCGTTTCATAATGCTGATGGCAATAACATCTCAGGCTACGTTTTAGCCGGCAAACACCCAAGCATTTCGTTTAAGGTGGGTCTTTCTTTGCTATCTTTCCTATAGACTACGTTATGTAATACGCTAATAATAAGTTACAATCACTGCTGTCACTTCTAAATAGCAGCAGTTTTATAAATTTTTGGTATTTTCAAGCTGCACTTATTCAGCATGTTGCTAATGTAACAAGACTTACACTGGTTAGTAGTATATAGTTTATGGTTTTCTTATTAGGAGTTGTTATTCCCTACCGCCATGTTGGACCTGATGATCAAATGCTGGAGTTACGATCCCAAGGAAAGGCCGTCTGCAGAGGAAATAGCGCTCATAGCCTCAGATCAGCAGTTCTGTCATCTCCAGGAAGCCGTGAAGTGTGACATGGCTATTGATCATGTGACCAGCAGCTGTTTGGTTAATAAGAGTGTTCCGATTGATATGAGTGCTTCTGTCATTGGTTAGTTTCTAGCCAATCAAGTCGTACTAACTTATATGTGTGTATTTATTATTATACTATATAGAAGATAGAAGATAAATATAGACATGAGTTAGGTGAGATGACCTCTATAGTCTCTTACTATGACATGTTAATCAATATTAGTTTGTCAATTATTAGATATCGTGCAAGTTCTGAGATATTTTCATGAAATATTTATGCGTTACTGGTGTAATGCTGTAGATTACGCAGTGCATACAGCATTACACATTCGATATAAATGTAAACTTTTGTTGGCCAGATGTAGTTTTTTATGTTATATAAATGTGAAGATAGACGTGAATTAGAGAGACATAGTTTATTGTTGTATACTCTATAGATGTGAGTATAGATGTGAATTAGAGAGACATAGTTTATTGTTGTATACTCTATAGATGTGAGTATAGATGTGAATTAGAGAGATATAGTTGATGCTATTATATACTCTATAGATGTGAGTATAGACTCAAGTTTAAGGGATGGAGCTGGGTATGATGTCTACGTGTGTGGAGGTTCTGTCTCTCAGAGCTGCTGGACTGGACGTGTAGAGAAACTGGAATACGGCAGCAATGGCCAGTTCATATCTACTCAGGTACGCACCCCCCCCCCCCACCTTGTTGTTGAGTTGTAATGAGTTGGTTCAAGGGTTATATGCAGCAATATCAAATGTGACAGACTTGAAATGTTGCTCTCGACTTCCACTCTGTTGTGTCATATTATTGTTCAACTGTGGATTTGAATTACATACTCTCTGAGCCAGACTTCAGTGGAACTAGTGTACACAACCGGCTATCTTTTTATATATAACAGTTCTTAACTTATTAGAAGATTTACGGTTGACAGCATTTTGTTGAGTTGTTATTGATCAAAAATTTTTCAATAAAAATTCTTCTAGTTTCAAGTTTGAAGGCAAAGATGCTAACTTGAACAAGCACATCTAACTCGTTTTCTTTGTATTTCGTACAGCTTCTTGTTTTTAGTGGATAAACCAAGTCAATTTAAGTTGAAGAGCTAGTGGGATGAGATTATCTACTTTCTAATTGTTAGTTTGGCAATACCTTAATTTAGTACTTCGAGATTCACCACTATTTATCCTAAGTTTCACAGATTAGGGCATACCTGGAAAAATTGTAGGTTTTGTGTCAGTACATAATGTTTATGTAGCATTAACCAGCCCACCTAAAAGCCTGTCTAAACTGTTTATGTAATGTTTCTGTTACAGAATTGGGAGTTGCCTCCAGAATGCACTCTCATTATTTGCTGCGTTGCCGTAGGATCCGAGTGCTGGTTGGCTGACAGATCAGGAAACATACACATACTGAAGTAAGAGCGGAAGTTTTCTGAGATCTTTTCAAAGTATTACAGTAAATGACAAAACTCACTGAAAGTGAATGTAATTTGAGGGAAACTAGGTTTGGTGTGTTCAAAATTTACTAGTGATTTATTTGTGATTTGCACTGTCACCCTTACAGTACAGTGTCATGAAGCTAGCACTTATTGCTTGTTATTGGTGTCTTCTTTTCAGTTTTCACATAACTGTTCAATAGATGTTTCTTTTTTTTACACATTCAGGGTTTTTTAGCAATGAAATCAGTGATTGATGTTCAGTTCACAAATCAGATTGAAGTACTACCCCACAGCTCTTGAATATTTCATTGTCGTTGCACTGAATTCTTTCTCTCTTTGTAGACCTCATCACGATGTGCGAACTCTATTTGTGAGATGTCCATTGAAGGATGGTCCAATCAAACAGCTGTTGTATGCTGAGAGAGCGGGACGTGTGTTCTGCTTGCTACAGAATGGCTGGTTGATTGAATACGACAGCAGCAGTTACGAAGAAGTCAATGCGAGACAGTGTAATGCAGACAATGCTAACTGCATGGTACTCGTAGACTACAGGTGAGGCTGGTAGTTATTGGCTGTCTGTCTGTCTGTCAGTAACATGCTTTCACTTATGCTTAGTCACTCTTGTCTCCTTCTCTCTTCCTCACTCACACTCCACTAGTCACACTTTCACTCAGTCACTCTCACACACTCAATGATTAGTCAGCATCATTTGTCTGTTGTCATGGTTACATGACAACAGACAAATGATGGTTAAATGAGTGACTGAAGTACTCACTTATGTGTCACAGAATAGTAACACAATAACACATATGCTATATTTCTGTTCAAATTGTAAACATTTAAGATCAGTTTTAAATCCTGATGTGTAGTCTGAGTAGTATTATACAGTACTACTGGTTTATATTATTTTAACCTATTTCGTGTTTTGTTTGCTACTGATTATACTATAACAGGTTTTCTTGGAACTTAACGTTTTATTACAATGATTTAACTGGTTGCAGTTTATGGGTTGGAGGGCGAAATTCAATGATCTACATACTTCCTGTACGTGAGTTGACATCTTATTCAGTGAGTGAGTGGATGTCGTCTAACTTGTCCCACACTCACTCGTTCAGTCACTACCAGCCTGTTGAGCAGTTTGTGGACACAGCAGCTCTAGTTACAGACAAGGAACACCTCCACGTATGGAGTAGCGTATATCCTGGTGAGTTACTCATTAGACACATGTTCATGATTAGTCTAATCTACTACGCCATGCAAAGCAGTCAACATGACCATTGACCACACTAGATAAGGGTTATCTTCATCACCGTAGAACTAGGTACATTATGTTATGATAATTGTACCATACACCTTCCACTTGACAACAAATTTGGTTGTTTTAGCTGAAAATCTTCAGAAATAATTTCTAGTAATCACTAAAGTTTATTTTGTAAAAGTTTTTATATTCCAACACATTAGTTCTTTTTAATTAGAAGCTCGTCTTCGCACACTAAACTGTGCAAAGGCCTACATGTCAAGTAAGGCCTAACTCTTCACCATTTATGTTGATTCAGTTTGAGCAGAAGTGAGGTTGTATAGAATGTTGTGGTTGTCCTTCAGGTTCCATAGTCTTCAAGTGGGACGTCAGAACCAAGAGTCGGGCGGACGACTACGATTTGTCGCATGTGGTCAAGCAATACCAGTCTTGTGACTCAGTACCCACCACACCCATCAGCAGCCTGACGTATCACTGTAACAAGCTACTGGTAGCTACTACCTCTGGTTACCTCGTCGTTCTGGACGCTTTCTCTATGCGGTCTGTACTCTGTATTCCCCCGCATCCGACAGCATCATATAAGACCATTCATTCTGTACTCGCTATTCCTGGTCTGGACAAGTACTTGACTGTCGGCATCGGCTATAAAAACTTGCTAGGTGCTGACAGTGATCATGTTACCGCTGACGCTAGGAAAAATGGTAAACCGCCGGTTCACGTCATTGGCTGGTATATTGACCCCAATCAAAGTCTGTAGTTGTGGTATAGAAATCCTCTCTTTGATCATTTTCAACTGTTCATTTTGTTAAAAAATTTCTAAGATTTATATGATGTAGGACAGTAGGTAGGTAGTAGGAGAAATGTGATTTGAGTCTAATTTAGCTCGGAAGATCGGTTTATTCCGGAAGATTGGTTTATTCTGAGTTCCGGCTCAATGAAAGTTCATATCATTTGCATTGGATGTAACTTATTTAAACTGTTTTGCACTCAGCTCAGTTTAAATCATATAATCATATCGGGAGTCGGGAAGCCTGTTCAAATAATATCATTAGAATGCACTTTGTTAAATACTCATTAACAATTCTTTCAAATGTAGTCATAGTATATATGTTTTGCTGATACTATCGGAGACATATCTTTAGAGCAAATTTTTGTTGTTGGGTGTTATTTGTACTGCGTAGAAGATACATGTCTGGCCAATATACAGATTTTCATACACATTTTATATTTTTAGTATCTGCTACATACTAATGATTTAGTCTAGTAATAGTGATCATTACATGATAATTATTTATAATTGCAATTTTCTAAGTACATTCCTACTATCTTTTCAGCAGCTTCTTGCCAATACTGAGTTTTGTGCATGTTTTACAATAGAAGACAATTATGTTGTGCAAATATTCTATTTATAACCTTTCACATGAACACGCATTATTAGTAATGGTAACTTTTCATTCATAAATTTTATTTTGTTGTGTTGTTGTACCAGTTTTATATACTTGAAAGTATTTATACATAATATATGTTAATATATAGTTTGAATATGAGTGCGTTGTGTATTTTTTTTGCCAAGTTAACTCCATTCCTAGAATTTAGGTACACAGACTGAGCAATTTTCTCTGCGTTATGCAGAAATTTGTGTACTTTTCTCCCCCAAAATTCAGGTAATGAAATTTCCCATAACATTTCCTTCAATTTAGTTCCATATATGCTTGGTTCTTTTTACATAGGTTAGATTTCATCAGCTTTTGTGATCAAGTTTTAAAACATATGTTGGAGCAGGGAATTTCTAGAAATGTTAAATATACACTCCACTTTTTTTCATATAAACTTAGTAAAGTTCACTTTTAGCTGAATGCTGTATGGCCAGCAATGTATCTCAATAAACAACTTGATTGTATGCAGTGAGTCCAACAATGCCAGAACCTTGTTTTTCTGTGCTAAATTATAATTCCTGGCATTTTGCACTTTTTATTTAATGGTCTCTAATATGCAACCTCAGCCATCTTGTTCCAGTGGCGTAGGGCTGGTCACGGGTACGCAAAAAACAAGAAGTTCTCCGCAAGAACCAGATGTCTTTCAGAAGTTTAAAGTAAGCTTCTGAACTTCTAGTAAAGTAGGCTTTTTACAATGTTAATTGTTTAAATTTTTGACTTTGCATGCTGCTCACTCTAGTCATTAAATCAGTTTTCTAAATTCTAAACTGTCAAAATCTTTTGTTGCTATAAATCATAATTCACAATATTATCTACAAAGCATCTTGCGTAATAATATATACGAGTAGTTTTAGTTCACAATATTTTGAACGTAATTTATACATTATATATACTAGTTGATTACTTACAGTAGCAGAAGTTGAGTCTTAGTGAATTAAATGTGTTGTAATGTTGAAGGTATTAGCTAATTGGATGTTTCTGGTATCTGGAGTGTTTCTCATTTCTCTACTCACTTTCACTGGACTTTGCTTCGGTTACACAATACCAGGTGCTGACTATCAGTGGATACCAGTGCTGTCATTAGGCTCTGGCATCTTACAGGTTTGATATGTTCATCATTATAATTTCTTCAAAAAGCTTTACTCTGTTTCCTCTGTTATATTAACAGAATACTTGTAGTTATACAAGGTTCAAAAGCTATAGATATCATAATCTGTGGCTTCTAATTTTGGAGAATGCAGTTATTTTTAATATGTGAAGCTTAAATTTACTTGTCCTTTTTTTATAACACTTGTATCTTCCAATTTAATTTAGCATTATAATATATGTGTGTATTATGCAATTATTGTCATAAAATTGCTGTGTGCAAATAGCTTGGAGATGCTCTTTTGATTAAAAATATCATTAATGGTAAAATTTCAAAGTATTATGTAGCATCTTGTAATAGTTTTTCAATAATCGATGCTTAATGCCGATTATTTAGTAAAAGCACAATCCTGTAAAGAACACTAGTTAGATTCTTATAAAAAGCTGTAGGTTGCTGTTATTAAATTAAATTTTTTTTATCGCTTCTATCTCAGCCATCCCTAAGCCATGTCCTGTACTAAGAGATGACAACTCTCAACATCTTGTTATACAGAGCATAATCTTTTAAATGATTTGCAGATTATTTTATCATTGCTGGTTGCCAGTAAACTGCACAAACCTCAAGTGAGCCGACTGGCTAGCAACTCCATTTTACGACTTTCACCGGTGAGTTTACTTCCTGTCTGTGATTATTCTCAGCAGTTGTCCTGTCATATTCACTGTACGATTCTGTAACTTAGATTCTAAGAAAGCACTAAAGGGCAGCAGATTACAAACATCTGTTTATGTAAACCTATTTTCTCAAATAACCTGTTTTTTAAGATCGAAGAATTTACTCTTTATACAATTTATTACTTTACACATGTAATAATTATTTCGCCTGTTTTTGCTGCTATTATTTTGCTGATATGTGCTTCTTTTACAAACGCATGTTATCACTGTCTTTGTTTTAGTTAGCTGCCTTCATTCTTTTAAATGGAATAATTCTAGTAATTTCTCTGGGACATGTGCTTTACTATGGTTTAGTGTTTTTGTGGGAAGCTAACTCCAACTCCAGTCTACTTCAGGTTTGTATTTTTCTTTCAAACTGCTATAGCATCTTTTGGGTTGTGACTTTTACTGGCTTTGTCAACTAGCTTTTTATACTATAAATAAATATGTTTAGAATCATTATGCTATAATAAATGAGTCGAGAAAACTATCTTTTTATAATTATTGAAAATTGGTGAAATATTAAAAACATTTAAAATTTTATAAAAGTTGCATGATTACTTTCTTTAGTTGTTTTGTATTTAATTCAAGCAACTTTATTGAAAAATATTCACACAATTTTGAGCAATATAATTATATTTGTTATATGTTATATATATTATATATTCATATATATATATATATATATATATATATATATATATATATATATATATATATATATATATATATATATTATTGAGGAAAAGAGCAATTTAATTATATAGATGTTGTTTTATTGCACTACTAATAGTTTCATGCTTCTTCGGCACTCCTCAGGCACAATATTGACGAATTTAAATTTTTACATTAAGAAAATCAAAATGCTAAACACAAGGTAAAACGTAACGAAGACATAGCAGTGGCTGTATTGTTATATAGGTTTGTAGGTGTAAATTAATATATAAAAAAACCATAATGTAATGTAAAAACACAATTTATAGCAGATGCATGAAGTTTTTGTTGGGTGACTATATATATATATATATATATATATATATAATGTATATATTATATTTTGTAGATGGTGTACTCCTCCAAAGGTCATTTGTATGTCAAATCTGCTGCTGCCATTATTTTAGCCATTTCTGTATTGAATATCATCACAAGTTCTATTGCTTTGATCTTTGGAGTTGTGTACTCCACTTTCCTACCTGCTAAGACGGGCTCAGACTACAGGTTACAGAGCATTTATCAGTACCACCACATACATGCTACAGAGTCTACACCTTTGTAAACTGCATGATGATAAAATAATATATACATATATACAATACATAACATTTTAATTAATCGCAATAATAATCATATACAGTATAGTACTGTCATAAATAAAGTAGATCTATGCTTTTCAACTGCCATATTTTTCAATTTACATTCATATTATAACAGCTATTATGTCATAGTATTGATGTGTGTTCTATTCAATCACAAACAGAGGGTATTGATTATTAGCAACGATGACATTAACCTCAAACTAACTAATTATCATGTTGGCACAAACAAAAAATGTAATAAATAATTTTGACAACAATACATAAACACAGAATAATCAATAAAGAGACCATTGGTCTAAGAAAGCTTTTACGCGCCAACATAATAGAAACTGTGATACTGCAAACATTAACATAGTTGCCAATGCCAATGTAGAGTCTAAAATACATGTGCAGTGTGTAACAATACTATAACACTTGTAGCTGTAATACATGTGACAATTTGTTTCTGGATATAACAGATGAGCTGTTGCTTTGGCTTTGTATAGCTTTTTCTAATAATTCCTTATAAGGTGAGTAACGGAATAAAACTTGAAGTCTAACACTAAAGACTTGTATGATTTGTACAAGACAATTTTAAGCTAGGACTCCCAAGGGTAGATTTCCACAAAACAACAAATTGGTGCTGTTTTGTGTGAATTTTATAAAACTACATGTTGACAAATACTTGAAAAGTTTCTGTAGCAGTTATCTAATTGGTTGACAGTTTTTTATCAAACTTACTTTTCCAGTTTCCGATTCATGTTTTCATTCCAATCAACTGTGCTTCAGCTAATAGCCAGTAGAATTTCGAAATGAAATATTTTATAAGGCCATAATTGATATACATATTTGGTCTTTCAAACTTCACTGCACTAGTAACATCTTGTGTAGCAAGCACTTTCCACATGCGATTTCACGTGCAGTATTTTACTTTATAAATTTTTAACAAATTGCTTTTATATAAAACTAAGTTTCTTTTACCTATAATTCAGCTTTTGCTATCTTCTAGGGATAATTAATAGCAGAACCTAAGAATGTCATTACTAGCTTGCACTGTTATTGGAAAATACTAATCAGCTTTTAACTTGTTATAAAGCAAAGCATATATTAAGTAGAATCCGTCATTCACACGTATTGGATATAACTAGTTACTCTTTCTATCATCAATACATTAACTTTTACTACTATGACAGTTATTAAAACTTCCATTAAAGCACAGTACTATATAATTCTATTAAACAGCAATGAATAATTCATGTACCAGTAGTTGAAGTGTAATATGTCTTGTATTATCAATTATATAAATTGTCTCAACTAGTCCCACGTGATGTATATGGGGCTCTGGTGATATTACTTTATAGCTGAGATGATGAAACAATACACCATTTCATGACTTGATACTAGAAACTTCCGTCATGGATAATACAGTTGACGATATTATAAAGCTTATAGAAGCCAACAAAGTGGAGCAAGTTGAACAGATACTGCAGGACACGTCTGATAACGGCAAATCTTTATGTAATACTGTTGGCAAAAAAGGTAAGTTTTTGTTCTTCCAATAAAACACAGCTTTTCAAAGTTTGGACTTATTAATAAAATTCTGTTTTTTGGCATGAATTCTGACTCCATCATTGGTTATAGTGAGTGTGCATATTATAGAGTTAGTTCTATCATAACTTGTAAAGCAAAATTATCAACTTATTTCCAAAATTAGCATAAATGTTCTTTAATGGTGGCAGAATTTAGTATCACTATAATTATGCATTATTTGACCAACAAACTCTGCAAAAATGCTGGATTTCAATTGAGTTTTGAGCTTTAAACCTGATAATAACCAATGAGTCAAAATTGGTGCATTTTGCAGTCTAAACGTAGTTGAAGCTGAACTTTGTAGGTTTCACTCTTTTGGAAAGTGCAGTTTTCTGCTCACATATAGACTTAGTTTCTCTGTTGCTGACTAAAGATGTAGATGTGAATCACAGGCTAGAAACTACAGTGAGGAAAGGTAGGCAATGTATAAATAGGTATATTTATTAGTTGTCCTCAGGTTAGATATCGCAGCTGTTAAGGAAGGGTAATGACTCTCCAGGTTGTATGAACATTCCTTCAGGTTTTTATAAGAAACCAATATTTTCCCCTCGTCTATATTGCGTGATCAGAAATAGCAACCCAGGAGCAAATCTAAAAGCTGTTAATACGTTACATATAATAATACTATATATCTTAAAAATTAATTGATGCAGCTATTAAGTAAAAATATACTATAATTATATTAACCTTCAGGGTGTTCTAAAGTGTTTTTAACATTAAGATATCTGTAGCAGAGCACACTACATATAAAGTACCTTATTCCTTATATAAAATAAAACACTTTATATACAAAGTAAAACAAGCTGTATATAAAAACCACACTATATAAAATAGCATTAATCATATATTATACATATATTATACATATTATACATAATATTATACATATACATAATGTTATATACATATTATACATATATTACACATATTATACATAATATTATATTATACAGCATAGCCTGCTATATTGAAGGTGTTGACTGGTACGAACAGGGTTCTACGGCTCTCCATATAGCTTGCAGCAAGAGGCACAACGACATAGTCTTAGCTCTATTGAAAGCAAAGGCAAATGTCAATACAGTAAATGAGGGAGCGGCTCATCAGACCCCCTTACATGTTGCTGCAGAGAACGGTATGCAAACCTTATAATACTTTAGTGGGTTTTAATGTAAAAATAAAACCTTCTCAGTAGCTAGCCAGGATGGTACAAATATCTATTTTATACATATGTACAGTCACATGGTCTGTGAAATTACTTTATTAATGTTATTGATAGAGTTAATGAACAAAAGATAGCATATGTGTTACTTGTTATATGCTATCATGTATGAGGTTGCCATTTATATTAACTTACAAACTTGGCATTAGAATAATTATACTCTATAATTGCAGTCCATCTTGTAGCTAAAGCGAATCCTAAATTTTTTACTTTTTATATTTTTTCATATTATATAACTCTAATTTCTTTTAAGCATAATACTATACCAAACGATTTTTTTCAGTTCATAATATTATGTTTAGTGAATTATCCTCAAAGTGCAAGGAACTACAATACATTTTGAAGGTCATCTGGCACACGTTCAGTGTCTAGTTGAAGCTGGTGCAGACGTGCATTCTGTTGACCAGAGCGGAGATCAACCGATTCACAAAGCAACCAAGAACGGCCATAACTCTGTTGTGATTTACCTCGTTACTAATGGTTGCCAAATAAACAATGCCAATACTGAAGGTAATGAATCAGTCCAAATATAGTATTCTGTAAATGATGGTGCATTTTTGGCCATCATATATATAAAGAACAATTTAAGCACTGCTGTAAACAAATATTTATGCTGTATACAGCGTGCATTATACGTAGTTTTTGTCTAGAAATATAAAAAAAAGTATAATATATATAATTATGCATTCCGAAGGTTTAAGTTTCGCTTCAAAATCAGTATAGCATGCAATTATGTTTTAAGATAAAAAGGAGCATGATGCAAGCTGTATATTTTTCACCAAGAAGCAAATGCTTTGTCAGCTTTTATAGTTCTATTTTTGTATAAATTTAATATTTTTAGAAGCTTACAAATTTATTTTTAAAGTTGGACAGACGTCATTGATGCCATCTGACTGAATAGTTTTAAAATCTTCTCCTATACTATTTCTATAAATAATGTTACAAACTTATATATCTTAGCTAGTTCTGTAGATTGCACTTTGGACAAATTATTTCTGTAGGTTGCATGCCTGTAATACATAGAAATCATTTATAAAATTTTAATCTTATGCAGATTGCTTCTATAGCAATGAGCACCTATAAACTTTGAAATGAGCAAGGACCATCTCTTTTAAACATCATATGCATTTTTGCAGATTACACTTGGTAATTCATTGTTCTGTAGGTTACACTCCCTTAATGCTGGCAGTTAGTGGAGGACAATTGAAGACAACAATCCTTCTGTTAGAGAATAATGCTGATATAACCAGTCTTGACTCTAACAAGAACAACCCACTCTCATTAACCATTGTGAAAGGTCAAGAGGACATAATTCCTTTGTTACTGGATAATGAGGTAGTCACTTTGATAAATTTGAATACTAAAATAACTCTTTGTTAGTATATTATTTATCAATATTTATTAACAATTCAAAATATGAATTTAGAATATTTGCTGTTATCATAGAAATAATAAACACTGTTTGTATTTTTTTATAATTTGCATGTAATATACAGATTACAAATTACTATTTAAATCATACAGTTTTTATTTTTAAAATCAATGCTGAAGTGAGCTAATATACTTTTAATTACCAAAACTAAACATTTTCTATTACACCAATAATTTGTTATATTCTTAGACTAGAGAACTGGTAATAATATTGACCTTCCAGTCACTACGCTCTGATATAAATAGGTTAATGAATTGTAAAGTGTTTGAGGAACACATTCACTACAGTTCCATTGCTTCACGTTATACTAATGAATGTTTGTACCAATGAATTTTTGATTCCGGTTTGCATGAACTTATAGTTGCAGTTTCCTTTGATGTAACTGTTTCCAAACATCGCATGAAAAATCTATTGCATATTGTGAAGCTTGGAAACCAGCAATTTTCATCATTTTTGGGTAAACTTAGCACATTACAACGTAATTACATTTGGTTTTATTTACCTATATATTTATTCTATATGTTTAGGTTGACACGAATGCCCAGAATGTTGATGGGAACACACCATTGCATTTAGCTTGTCAACTCAACCAGCCCAACACCGTCAGCCTTCTGCTAGAGGTCGGCGTGGAGATCAACATACAAAACCAAGTCGGGAGAACTGCACTGCATATGGCAGCATTATCTAATAGTTATGACATCATCACTCAGCTAGTGACGTCAGGAGTTGAAAGAGAAAGACCTGACCATGAAGGTAATAAAATTTTAGTATACCCACTGATACCCAAATGGCTAGTAAACAAGCTTAAGTTGAATTCTTTTTCCTTTCATAAAAAGTTAGAAAAGCCCAACCCTATTTATGGTCAATTTATAGTTTTCAATAAGAAAGTTGAGATAGTATTATACAAATATTCAGCTTTGGAATTTGAGTTGCAAATCATGACCTAAACAGAATTGTATTGTTTTATTCTAATGATAATATTTTTTGAAAGTTCAATTTAGCTCTAAAACTATGTTAATTAATGATGTTAATAAAGCTGTAAGGAAGTCTTTTGAGTTAAAATAAAAAATTCAAGTCAGATAAAGCTGGAAGATGCCTAAGAAGCAAACAAACGTTTACATAAACTAAATAACAATGTTAGGTTGATTAATTGAAACAGCAAACATAGATTTATATGGTAGATCATGTCAAATTAATTTCTTGCATCTATTAATTTCATAATTGAAAATTACCAGCTATTAGCTAATTACACTGATAAGTCTTATCATTACTGTACTATATAATTTATTACTACTACTACTTTCAACTGGTCAGCAGCTGTGCTAGGTTTGTATGGAATATGTGTATTTGACCATAAGCATATATTGACAACAATCAATATTGATGAGTGTTCAAGAATAATAACACTAATGATTATGTTAATATATGCCATTTTTTACCAGTAAACTTAAGCATAGAACAGATAAAGATGATGGCTATTAATGTGGATGAAATGTAAGAGTCAAATTGATAAAAGAATGATGTTAAGCTACACTAGTGGTTATGTCATATAAGTATGGTTGTAATAAGTAACACTCAAGTTAGGACTACAGAAATTAAACCACATACACTGGCTACATTCTTAAATGACAGTGAAGCAAATATATGGAGTATAACGACTCAAGAAATAAATTTTATTTAATAATTATAATAATTTTGTATATGCTTGCAGGTAAATTAGCGAGTGAATGCACAACTAACCCAGAGATAGCGACAATCATATCGACTGGTGTAATTCCACCAGCTGCACCAAACAGAGAACTTACCATTGTTAAAAGTAACAACTCGTCCCCCCACCAACACTCTTCACAAAACAATTCAACAGAACTAGAGGATGTGCAGCAACAACAACAACTTAACAATGTGCAGCTACAACAGCATCCCTACGGTGACTTGGCCATGTCCTCGAGTACGACTTTGGCAGAACCAACGTCCGAAGAACCACGGCCTGAATATATTGAGGCCACCGAGTCTGAAATCTTTTCTCCCAGAGCTCCATTGTCGCCAAGAATTGAGCGTCAGAGCAAAACCCCAACCTCTCACGAGCCACACAGACAATCTAAGGCTAAAACAAAACTGCTTCCTCATAACTCAGGTAAAAGTTGTGTAATTTATTGTAGTCATATAAAGAGTTGGGTTTTACCAATTAGTTCCCAGTTTAAATAGAATTGTTGCGTATATCTTCTTGAAGAATCTTCTCAGAATAAGTAAGCTTTGTGGTGCCTACAGACACTTCAAAATCGATTGGTTAGCCGATCCAAAAATACTTTCTCAAAACTTAAAAAAGACGTCATTAACTGAGTTGGTGGCTAAAATCCATTCAAGCTACTTCAGTCTTTTAAAGAACAGAGATTTCTATTACAGATATATTTTAGTCAAAGTATTTAGTAAAATCACTCTGTTCAATACATTATTTCATAAAATAAAATTTGCTGCTGTGTTTATAGAAACTCACATGCTACAAAAAGCCCCTCAGCCATTAAACCCAACAAGAGCAATGCCAAACCAATTCCAGCAGCCAATAGGAGTGGACAAAGCAACAGTGGAGATACTCAAACAAAAGGTCAAAGGTCTTGAGTCTCAAATACTAACCCTTGGACTTGGAGATGACAAGGCTGTAGTTCTATACAGGTAAAGACAAAGATTAGCATCGGATTCTCAGAACGACTTTTTAAAATCTAGTTAGAGTTGTCTTTCTTCTTTGTGATTACAGGTCCAGTTTGTCATTTATTTGTATGGAAATTCCCTAAAACAAACTTGTGACAAATTGCATGATTTCGGGCAAAATATTTGTGACCATACCCACAATTGTAGTACAATGTGTTTGCCATTAAATGAATTTTCAATAATTTATATTTCAACTTAGCCATGTCTTTTCGATTATATTAGATTTTAATTAAGGCTGCTATTATAAAACACTGGGAAAGGCAAGTTCCAGCTTGTAGAGCAAAACCCAAGTCTGACTAGTTACCAACAGCATACATTTCTAGCAGTGGAAAAAGTTTCTGGGTTTATCCTAAATTTTGATGGTATTTGCATTCTCATGATATGGTTAGAAAGTTTAGGTAAGTGATTTGATAAACTAAACGATGTAAAGCCAGTGGACAGTATAATATACGTGTTGTTGTTTCATTTAAGACAATATGGCAAATTAAATGAAGAGATGAACTTAGCCAAGCTGATGGTTCGAGATTACTTGATGCAAAATGCTAGACCTCTGACACCCCGCATGGAGTAAGTTGCTTGTATCCACTCAAACCTTAGCTATACGCATTGATTTCAAAGCCAAAAATAGTGAAAAGGTAAACTTAAGGTAACTAAGGATTCAAATAAAGGCTTCAATTTCTAAAGAAAACTCAATAATTTTTCTCTCTTTCCTTTTTACAGTATATTTTTTCAATGCAAAAAACATGGCAATGGTTACATAGGGAAGATAACTTTGCATTTTGCGTGATGATATGCTTTATTTTAATGTAAAGCATTGAATTTAGCCAGTACATTCATGCTTTGCAGTTAGTTGCCAATAGTTGTTATGTAGCTTTGTGAACAAGAAAATTATGTTGAAGCCAAAACCCAAATGTTTTTCGGATATGTAATGTAATAGCTGGAGTGTAACATGTAAATGTAATGTAATGGGTAAAGTAATAAGTAATTTAATGAATAATGTAATAGGGGTCATTTTACTTAATTTAGTACACACTGGATATCTTCAGTTTTTGGCTATTTTTCACAATTTAGCTGGTCATGAACATGGTTTTTTGGCCAAAACTAGTAAAACACCAATAAATACACCTAAATAATTGAAGTTCTTTTTAACTTTGCTTCATTTCCCATGTTTTTCCCCAATTATTCAGCTAGTTTTGGTTACGGACCGTTACAGTTTTTTCGTAACGGTCTGCACATATAGAATATTAAGTGCATATGACAATGACCTGTGCTTTAATGTTGGGGAATCCCCTCCCCGCCTTTACTGTTATGCGTAGTTGAAACCAGCACATAAAATATCATGTATAGTAAATTTCAATTGAATTTGAGCAAACTTTATTGTTAGGTCATAAGTTGCTGGTGTGTACTAAATGAAGTAAACCGACTCATAGGTAATGTAAAAATAATGTAGTAAGTAAGTTAATAAATAATGTAATAAGTAAATCTACTTGATTTATACTCATGTTATAGGAACAATCAATCAAAAGCTAACTGCCCCAGTCCAATGGATTTACCTATACCAAGGCATGGTGTCAGTACACCAAGGGAGACAAAAACCACCTCTAATAATAGCCGAAAGTTCAACCCTAACTTCATGGTGGAAACAGTCGAATCACTGAAGAGTGAGCTACAGATTCTTCGAAACAAAGTCAAACAAACCCACCTATCAAAACTCAATCAGTACATAGTGCAAGTGGAGAGTGTGGCATTAGCTATTATAACATTCGCTCATGTCATGGCCGTTACGTTAATGTTGTAATAAAATTCTGTTGAGTAGATGCGTGGGAATCTGTATGTTTACTTGGCCCGTGCAAATGAGTAATAGACTAAAAGATAATAAATTAATGGACAGCTATTGAGCTTTTGCAAGAAGTCCTGTCACTGTATTTTTAACTAAATGCTGAATCTAAAGTGATTAAAATTTCATAACAAAGCAAGCAGTTATAATTCTTGGTAAAATTTTCTTCCACAACAATTATGTAGTAAAACATGATAATGAATTAAGTACTAAGTGTTTATTACAAAAATGAACTTTTGTTACCTGCATTATATGTTTCGATAAGCAACATTATGCATATATACTAAAGGAGTTTTGTCCTACTATACCAGTAGTTAAAGCTTTATAGATACTATATATAATCATTTTATAGGTTTTAATTTTTGTTTATATTATATTACTAACTCTGTGGACTGTAATTGATGTTTCTTTAATACAAATTATATAATTGTTTATAAACTACAATACCTACTCTATGATGTTTGTATAATGAGTATACAAAGCTTTCCACATAATTTTACCACTATATGAGAACTATTTATTGGCATTTTCTAGGACAACTTTGAAACTTATAGCTTCAAATTAGTTGCTATTTTAGTTGAGAAGGAAAGTTTAGTGCTGGGAAATTTTTCGTGTCAAGTCGTAGGTGAAACAACTCAATCTTTCGCTAGAAGCAGCACCACATTGGGGGTGATTAATTAAATTAGTTGCGCGGACCACAAACCTCTAAAGTCAAACTCGGGGGGAGGGAAACCCTTTCGAACTTGTACATTTAGTCACCCCGATGTTGGTGCTACTGCAAACGATTTTTGCAATAAGTAAATTTATAGCGTTAGTTCTCAGGATTGCAATAAGTTTTTCAACGATAGTTTATTTAATACACCCAATTTAAAAAATACAAAACATTTATAGCTCTGACTATGTTTGCAAATTTTCCAACAACTTGTTTCATTCTCTGTTTTGCTTTTGAATGGGAAGAAGCTAGAACCACACCAAATTGGTGACAGGCTGTTCATGGGCACTCGTCCAACACCAAAACATGATTGGCTTGCCATCAACATAATGCTGCTTTCCTGTTCTTTTCCTACTGTCTATAACTATTCCTAGTCATAATTTAAATTATAGTATTAATCATAATGATTATAATTATAATGATAATCATAATGATCGTGATCACCATTATGATTATGGTTTCGATATCGTTATGGTATGTCTGATCATAATGATAATACTTGTAGTTATAGATGATTGCTTTTGATTTTAGTATTATACTTATAGTTATATTTGTACTAATAGTAATACCAACGGCTACTGTGCTAGTACTACTACTGTACTACTGGACATTACATTTACTGTTTCATTTTGAATTAGAATAATAATTTTAATTAGTGTGATAGATTGTAATTTAAATTGTATTATTTAATTTTAAAATAGCAATATATTTATAATAGGTATTACATTATGAATGTGGTTTCAAAATTTGTGATTATTATTATTACAATATAATAATATTAACTCGTAAGTCATAACTAATTTGTCCTAAGTGTAACCTGAGTAATGATACAGGCATTTGGTTTTACAAATTTACTAGCCAATTCACACAGTTCAAGAGTTTTGTTAACGTCAGAATTAGTGAGTTCAAAAGGTTTTTTTCACCCAGGAGTAAGTGCTTATTGTCACAAACAATCCTGTTTGTCACTCAAGTCACATAGTTCTGAAGTAGTATGTAATTTAGCCAAGATATTGTCAGCCCTCTTGTTTCCTTCTTGGCAAGTGAGTGAGTTTTAGCTATCAAATGTGTTTTACTTGGAGTATTAATAAAGCTGTTCTACCACTTCCCATAGGCAGTCTTGTTACTGTCATAAACCACTCAAATGTGTCATGAACTTTGCCCCTGCAGCTGATAATGTGCAGCATAAAATGTGTTTTTTTTACTTTCAGTATTTTAGCAAAGCAATTAGGAAAAGTTTTACATCCTTCAATATTTTCTACTCTTCAGGTAGGTTTGGCCCACCTGGCACTTATTTTGGTTCTAACAGTTGAAGATGTCTCGTTTAAAAGCACTTAGGTTTGGTGCACCATGTTTTGTTATATTGGTGTGAGAAGATTGTATTTGCCTCCCCCCCCCCCCATGAAAATATGCTACAAGTATCTTGACCGAATCTACGTACCTAACTTGCTTAGATTTGCTCAAATATAACAACATGATTTAGAACAATTATTTGTGATTTTTGACAAGCTGAATTTTTTGCAGCTCATATTTAGTGTTTCACAAATTTTCCAAAACAAATTGGTTTTGACATAATGCTTTTAATTTTTTGACAGTTTTACTACAGTTTGTTTTAGCACAATGTATTTTCTACAATTAATTATGCAGATAGCATCTAATCTAAATTTTTCCCACTGCAATGCCTGTGCATTGCCATTGCTTTGAGCTCCAGTGTATGTTTTGGGTTGGGCAAAGTTGAAAGTTACTCTCACTGATAACGATACTGATAAACTGTTCAATATGCACCCCTTGTACACGTGTATCCCTCCCTAGATATGTTTACACTAGATAAACTGGCAAGTGAAAGCATTTAGCATATTTATAGCAGTCAGCAGTTTGCTGATGGAACTATAGCTTAAATTGATAGATGTTATTTTACCAAGTACAGCTTTCCAGAGAAAGCAAAAAATATTTATGAATTTTTTCTTTTTATAATTTTTGTTCTTTTTAATAGACTTAGCTTTTTAATATGGCAAGCATCTTATTCGAATGAAAGCATCTTCATCTTGAAGTTAATTTAAAGTGAAAAAACTTAAATGAGACCCAGAGATGACAACTCCTAACAATGTTTTGGACGTTTTGACCAACTGCCATTTGTTTCATTCACAATTTTATACTTTGTCATAAGTTAATGTATATTTTAGTCTAATTAAATACGAATATATACAATAAAATTTTATATCTAAAACTGAATTTGATCCCAATTATGGTCATTGATAATTAACATAAACAAATTTGAAATCCAGGTCACAACTGTATATCTCAAAAATGATTTTCGTAAAACATGTTTGCAATATCAGTTTTGATGCTAACCTTAACATGGTAGCCTTCAGCTACTTGTATTTGTATGATGGCATAGCCTTTTTTTAATTTCCTTTGTAGTGATGGCAATCAGGGTATATACTGCACCGCCCCCTAAAGGATGTGAACGGTTGTTTAAAACTGTGTTCAGTGCTGAGGCTAAAGCATTTATTGGAGAACTTTACACAACATTTCAGTCTGATATTGAAGAAGTAAGTCAGTGTTTCACCCTAGCATTTATTTAATATTATATAATACCAGGTCGTGTGTGTAAAACATGGCATGTTGTCTTGGCACTTTTAGCCCTTTATAATGTCTATGTAGTTTACTTTTTTTTTAGTATTTTAAAGGAGCTTTGATTTTGTGGGCTTTTATCCTACGTTCCTATGACTTATAGGCGTATAAGCATATACTATTAGCATCTTTTACATATAAACTGCATTGCCTTTGGATGTTGATGATAATATCAGGACTATGCCAGCATTTGCTAACGTTTAGTCATAAAGTTTATGATTTTAAGACAGGTGGTTAAAGTTCTTAAAAGAAAACAATGACTTTCTTAATTTAGAGTTTTGATAAACATAATTGAGATTTTATATTGCATAAAAGGGCCTTTTTTACTCTATTGCATCTAAAAAAAATTAAAATATATATGAAACATGCTAATCATTCTATGTTAATCCACGATATATTGATATATTTAAAGTAGCTAATACAAGAGTATTTGTAAACTCAACATATTTTGTTGCTGATTTATACTATTGTCTAGTAGAGCCAGTAGATAGCTCGTAGAAACTGGTATCAGAAAGAAGTACTCAGTTACAATCTCACAGTTCAGAGTTACTAATATGTTGCAACGTGAGAAGTTGCTATGAGAAAACAACTCTAAGACTTGGGGAGACTTCACATAATACAACATAATGTTTAATAGTCTTTCTAGTTTGTATATTTATTTAGTAAAAACTACAAAATATTTATATAATGAGATTAATTAATGCTGTATTTTGATGCTAGTTGTATAGAAGAAGAATAAAGCGGAGAGTAGAATTAGACACCCACAACCAGTTACCAGATTTCCTCAGTGAAACCAAGGCTATCAGAGAAAATTTAGAATGGCGAGTTGACCCAATTCCAGCTAGACTGAGAAACCGTAAGATTGATTGCGGGGACGTGTCACCTAGCAACCGTCTTCATTTTAAAAAAGCGTTGAACTCTGAGGCTAATGGCATTCAGGTATAATAGATGAGTTAGATGTAGCAAATATGTTGGAGTGTGTTTGCTCAGTTGTATTTGATCAACAACTAAATTCATTCATACACCAATACACTAGGCCATCTTTTCTTAAATCTAAACTTTCTTTTCCCTTCTTGTTCAAACTAAACTTTTACGCTGTCAGAGTGATTTCTAGGCTACGGCTGCTGTCAGTACAACGTAATGATGTGGTCATGACATGAAGTCAGCATGACCCTACCAGTACGTCTGACTGACAGAACCCTTGCCCTCTCTCTCTCTACTTATCGCCAATGAAACTCATCTATTTAAAAACAAATATAGTAGCAATTAAAATCATGTTCAAAGTAAAACATCATAAAAATCTCTGGGTAAAATTTATCCTAAATAAAGTATCACTTACAGCTGAGTTTTATAGTGAGGAATTATCTATTGCAGATTTTTATATACAAATCTAGGTACATTGTTTACTAACATAGTTATAAAGAATATCAACTGTAAACAATCGCCTATGCAATTGTTACTATAATGCTGTAATTTACTTATCTGTTGGCTAAAGCACTTGCTGTCACCAGATCTTTAGGGTGTCTCACATCTGGAGTCTGATTTGCTGCCATACTATATGAACATGACTTTACCATATTCAAGGCACCTGCGTCCACCTGCCTGTCACTCCCTTCTGTCATGCCTGCCACTCCGAGCGGCACCACTTATATAGCTCAGCAACAAATTGCCAGCATTCACAAGCATGCCTAGAACGGGTGGGTGGGTGAACGATATAACCACCCGTACTTGTGACTCTGTGGTGTTCGTGTACCTCATGCTGTTCTGTTGCATAAGGGCCACACTTTCTAGCCTGGTGAAACATGTTATATATAGTAATTATCACTCTTGGTGTTATTAATAACCCTGTGTATAAATAATTATGTTTTAACACATATTATTAAAATTTTAGACGTCATAGACAAGTGATTTCTACATGCATTCGAGGTGCAAAGCCCGCCATAATTTCATACCACATAATTGCAAGTTGGTAGTGTAAAAATCAATTATGGAAAGACAGCGTTTGGGTCATTCTGTACGATGCTGCCAGATATTTTCTGGTACATGCATATGCTATGATCAGTGGGAGCTGGAGTCCTTCTTGGGGTTCAGATTTGAATATCTATGCTGATTGTAGGTTGACTTTGATGATGGACATTGTCCCACTTGGACCAATCAAATCCTTGGTTATTCCAACATAATCGAGTTTGTTTCTGAAAACATGCCAGGTAGCTATATTTATTCTTCCTTGTCAGTTTTATGAATTTTTAATGCATTAATTATTTAATTGTACAACTCAAACATCAAAACTTTATAATAAAAAGATGTGCAGACTGTTTAATCTCAAGAGTCAGGTGACTGTTACCAGTACAATGTTGTCCTGTAAAACTATAAGTAAAGTTCATGTGATTCAACTACTATATAATGTAATTAAACTTGCTTTTAAGAACATTTTCTGTACTTATCAATGTGTCAAAATGCATTATTCCTTTTCACTGGTTCTAAGTGTCAAAAATGTGTGGAGTTGTGTACACAGAACAAGCACCTGTTCTGACATGTGTTATACAATATAGCAGTGTCAACAGTACCACAAGCACTTGTTGTGTCATGTGTTCTACAATTTAGGAGTGCCAAGAGTGCTACAAGCATCTGTTCTGTCATGTGTTATACACTGTAGGAGTGCCAACAGTGCCACAAGCACCTGTTCTGATGCTGAGACCAAGAGCCTGGAACATGGTGGAGCACCACGTTCTGGTGAATGGAGAGAAAGTACCAGGACCGGTGGTGGATTTCGCTATTCTCATGTATCACACCTCTGCCCAACTGTATGCATCTGGATCAGGTCCATTTTTCTACCTCTCCAAGGCGAGTATATAGTAGTCTATGGTAGCTTCATTATCTTCAAGAAGTATTTTGTTTTCTATATTCATACGAAGGCTCATGTCTTGCTGCAGTAAAGTATATTTATTAAAAAAAATTCCTAATAACTTAATTCTTGTTTTGTATGAAGTCGTCGCATGTTTGATTTAGTATGTCTTTAGCCAGCTGTGTTTTCTAGTTAGAAGGGTATAAAGAAGCAAGACTTTGGAGGAAGATATTTGTATGGGCTGAACATAAGGTGAGATATGTGAAAGATGTGGGGGAAATTTGACTTTTAAAGTATTGGTTGTGTAGCAGACACATAGTGGATATATCTTTATACTTTAGAGTTTAGAGGTATTATCTACTAGCTTGCTGTGTTTTTGATTTTTATTATTTTTGCAAGAAATTGGAATTCATAAATTAGATTTTACGAGATTAAATACCTACAAAGTAAAGTTTTTACATGTATGTAACTTTAAACTCACTGTAAGCTACACATGATCAACACCATCAGTTGCAAAGTCTGTAACCTTTTTTAAGCAGTTTAGTAAGTTATGCATATGATATGCGCCGTTAGTGATATGAAACCTATAATTGTGGTATCAGTCCTCTTCATTTCCTGTCTAGAAGGTCATAGGTCAAACTGCTGGTATGGTTTACAGAAAAAGTAGCAAGTTTTAATGTTTCGATATATTTTTAAGGCTTTTTATAGACTCTGTTTGGTGCTTTCAGCTAGGAATGCCGGTGGGTTCAATAAAAGCCTGTGTTCTTATAGAGAACATTCTCGCCGCCTTTGAAATGGAGGAGATACTGTATGAACTGAGGACCCACAGTCTAGGACTGAATTGTGGGATATGGGACTACTGCGCTTCCATAATCAACAAGTTTGGTCAGTGAGCTTTATCATATGCTACATTAGTGTTTCAATTCCTTTTACTCTTTAGTAAATTCTGCATTTTTATTTTTATTTCTATCAGATAAGAAATTATGTTTATAATTGAAGTTTCTAATTTGCTTCCAGACATGCTAATCATTGTAGAACAGCTGTACATTTAAAATTCTATTTGTGTGAAAATGAAAGTTTTCTGTTTTGTCGGCAACACTGTGAGTTGTGCAATAAATGGTTTAATATGTTATTCTCTACAAATATAGAACTTTTTAGCACATAGGTGTGACTTCACATCCATTTAGTTTGTGCGACAGCATTCTAATCAATTTGATCTCTATATGCAGGCACTCGGCAAGAGTTTCGGTTGCCAGACCGCAGTAAATACGTAAACATGCAGAAACACTTTCTGGAGAGTTACTGCATGTTAGTTGTTGATGTGTGCCATAAGAGAGGTGCTCTTGCCACTGGAGGTATGAATGCAAAGATGCTGCCTGCTGGGAATTCTCATGTCAGAGAGGAGATAACTCAACAAGTGTGTATGTAAGCGTGTTACTTTGTCACGCTGCCGATAAAGTAGTTAATTCCTGCTGCTAAGTTTAAAAAGCAGATGGTTGACTAGATGCTTTTATAAAACACATGAGATAGAATTAAAATTGCAGTTAATTTTAACGCAAGTTTGTAGCACAAAAAGTTATCTCCCCTCAAAATGAAGTAGTAGTAATCTAAACTCAATTCAAGTCAAATCAAAAGTTGTAAACACAAGTTCTGCAAACACCTGTAACATTACACCTTACTGCGAGTGTTAGAGTTGTGTGACAGTAAATGGGGGGTGGCAGACGGGTATTGAGGTGGGAAATCTATATTCTGTAACTACTGTGCTGGTAAGTCAATTCAGCTTCATAATTCAGTCTGCAATCCAAGTGACAAAGTTTATAGTTGGTTTACAAGGCTAGGTAATTTTACTGTCAGCATACTGTGTCTTTCACAAAGACCAACAAACTGTAAATAGTAAAAGTGTTTACTAGTTAGTAGTATAATTAGTATAATTACAAGTCTACACTGCCATCTTGTCTGGTAGCTTTCTGTATCATTTTGAATTCTTTTCCGAAAAAGCCTAAAAGTCATATTACAAAGTGCTACTTTGTATGTAATGATAATGTAACGAACATGTTTCATGCATCTTTAGCACACTCGAGTCTTCCTTGGGTCTCAAGTTGCATCATACTATTTCACAATTTACTTTACTCAAGGTTTAAGTCAAAATTTGAGTCTATCTTTTGTTAGGTCTAAGAAACTGGAGTTGGAGCTGGGAGTGGATGGATTCATGTTGTACGACATGCAGTTTATTCCAGCAGCTAAGAGAATGGTGGACAAACTCATACCCTCCGACAATCAGCTGCACAAGAGAGAACTTAGTCTAACAGTAACAGCTGCTGACCTACTTTCATTACCTGAGGTTGTTTACATACAATATATCTATAGTTGTGTAAAAACAGATTTGTTCTATATATGTAACTACATAGATTACTTGTACATATATAATAATTTGTATGATTTTAACACACACACAGTGTAATTTTACATTTCCAATTGCTGGTAAAGCCTACTGATATGGATTTACTAGAAGTGTATCAATAGTGTCCTCTTAATGTAGGTTGCAGACATATTATTGAACGTTACAGACAGTTGATGCTAATGAAAGACAAGCAATTCTCACTTTTTCTTAATAGCAACATATTAACCCGATTTATACTTTCAGTTACTTATCAGAGTGATTAAATGTCTAGCTACGTGCCGCATACTGAACTTGGTTTAATTTCAATCTGAAGAACTTAAAATAAAGTGCCCTGCATTTCAGTTTCCACTTGTTTATAAGATATGACATTACTGTAGTACAAGCTGCTATGTATCATTTTCCGGACATTAATTGTTGATGCTCATTTATACTTGTGTTATTAATGTATATGCGACTGTTTTCAGGGTTCAGTAACAAGAAATGGTTTGATCCTCAATATCACTGTCGGAATATTGTTTATAAAAGCTTGGTTGCAAGGTTAGTCATTTTATCTCATATTGAGTTGTAATACATTACCCAGTCTATGTTAGCAAAATCTGTATGAATTATCTGATAATTGAACAAGGCCAACTGTTTTTCAAAGTGGCTATTCTTAGAGGTCAAGGGTGAATCTTAACTAATATTCTATTGGTTTAGGTTTTGCAAGTTGATTTCAGTCATTTAGAAAAGCTGTCATCATGTGGCAACAAAATAAATACTCTCTGAATCAGGCTGAAGTGTTGGCATCCCTTGTAATTGAGAGTTGTCTTTTCTAGCACAAGTTGTATTTGATGCTGAGTGGTAGACTGATTGTTGTCTATCTTGTTAAAAGTTAGGAGATTTGTGACTGATAAAGTAATACTTAAGTTGGGTTATGTTGCCAGACTTCAACACTGTGAGTTGTTTGCTGACAGGAAAAGGTGTCTTCGTGTACAACGGAGCTGTGGAAGATTCTGCGACAGCTGAGATCTCAAGATCTCAGGTCTGGCAATGGATACGGCATGAAGAAACGCTGGAGGAAAGTGAGGAGGTTATTGATATGCCCCTCATTCTTGGTCTTGTATCAGATATAATAAAGGAGCTTAGGCTGAATCAAACAGTATCTGTTGCCGAGGAACCTCTGCTACTGACCGCAGCTCAGGTAACACTGTAGCGCCACACACTTCCTTTATTTCTAAGTTGTGTAGTTTGACTCTAAGATATCAAAATTATTTTCCTGACTAAAGCTTAGTAATTTCAAGACCCGACTGTATTACTTCTGTACACTTAGAGCAGTGCTTATCACAAGTAACATTTGTAATGTTTTGAATGTGTGCTGCATGCAATGGTGTTGTTTATTATTACTGCATGAATCAGATAGTGTTTGGCAACTGTATGATGTCATATTCTGTATATATATAAGATGAAGATTTACAAATATAAGTTAGTTTTAGCCCTCAACCGAGTGTAGTCTCTACAGCATAAATATATAATAACTGCAAATTAACGCAACATAAAATTGGCGACGAGGATAATCTGATAGTGGCAGCTCGAGATTTCAAAATGGCTACTGGATCTATACCGCAGTTTAGTGGGAAGATAGAACATTATATGCAGAGGTTAGAGAGTTATTTTCTTATACACAAGACAGATGCTGACTTGAAGAAGCATGTACTGATTATGGGACTTTCAGAGAGTCAATACGAAACTTTGACAGACTTGGTATCACCAGAGATGCCACAGGATGTTAGCTATGACAATCTAGTACAGCAGCTAAAGAGGCATTATGGTACAGTGACAAATAAAATGGTTGAGAGGGCGAAGTTTAGAGAAGTCAAGAGATCACCGAATGAATCTGTGACAGACTTCGTGGCTAGACTGAGGGCACAAGCTAGATCATGTGAGTTTGGGAATGTGCTACATGATAATTTGCTTGAACAATTTAGAATAGGGGTGCAAAGTAAGACAATCAGAGAGAGGATAACTGCTATGGCAGCAGAACAGCAATCCAAGCTTCAAGCAGTGATAGATGTTGCACTGCAAGTTGAAGTTGATGAAAAGATGGACAATGTCAAGTTAAACAGTGCACCAGAAAATGTTTCAGCCGTGAGAAATGGAAGGGTCAATAGTGGAGCAAGACCTAAGCATACAGAAAATAATAGCAAAAGTCAAGCTATTTGCTACAGGTGCTCTAGGACCGGACATTTGGCGAGTAGTAACAGTTGTCCAGCGAAGGATAAAACGTGCAAGGACTGTGGCAGGAAAGGACATTTTGCCAAGTCGAAGTTCTGTAAAGGCACAACAAAGCACCATACAGTGGCAAAAGTAGAGGAGATGAGCGAGGAAACGTTGTTCGCTGTGAAGGGAAAATCTGAAATACCAAAATGTGATGTGACCATTGTGGGTGAGAGTATTTTATTTCTAATTGACACAGGAGCTTGCAACAATATCATAGATTTGGCTGCCTATAACAGGATCAAGCACAAAGTTATGCTGCGGCCAATAAGCGAGGCTTTGTATGCTTATGGCAGTGACAAGCAATTAAACATGATTGGTTGTTTTGATACTGAAATGAAGTGTGCTGCATATATTGCTAAGGCTACTGTGTATGTTTTTAATGGCTATGCTAAGTGCTTACTAAGTGGTAAAACAGCCACAGATTTACATCTCTTGTCTTTTGATAGTAATGTTTATAATGTAAGTGCTGAAGATCAGTGTGAAATTGTTAGACAATTTCCAGAAGTTTTTCAAGGTGTGGGAAAACTCAAAAGGGTGAAAGCAAAATTTCACGTTGATGAAACAGTAACACCAGTTGCTCAGCCAGTGCGTAGGTTACCATTGGGGTTCAAAGATAAGGTGAAGCAAAAGCTAGATGATTTGTTAGCTAATGACATTATTGAGCCCGTTGCTGGAGTTGGTACGACATGGGTGAGTCCATTGGTGGTAGTTTTGAAAGATAATGGGGAAATTAGACAAACAGTTGACATGCGCCAGGCAAATAAGGCTATTTTGAGGGAAAGACACCCTATTCCAACTGTTAAAGAGATGCTAGCTAATTTAGAAGGGGCTCAAGTTTTTTCAAAGTTGGACTTGAGGCAAGGTTTTCACCAGGTGGAAATTGAGGAAAATTCAAGGCCTATTACAACTTTTATCACACCCTTTGGCTTGTTTAGATATAAAAGGCTAACGATGGGTACAAATGCCAGCCCAGAGCAATTTCAGTATATCATACAGCAAGCATTAGCAGGTTTGGCAGGAGTCCAAAATATGGCTGATGATATTATTTTATTTGCATCAAACAAGCTAGAGCATGATGAGAGGTTGAAAGCATTACTTTTGAGACTCAAACAAGTAGGCTTGACACTGAATGCTAGCAAGTGTGAATTTAGAGTTAGCTCAGTGAAGTTCCTTGGCTTTATTATCTCAGGTAGCGGAATTTCAGCTGACCCAGAGAAAGTTAAATCAATAGTTGAATTTCAACCACCGAAAAATGCGACTGATTGCAGGAGCTTCCTTGGCTTGGTAAATTTTGTGGGAAAATTTATTCCAGATTTAGCTAGTGTATCAGAGCCTATTAGGCAAGTCACTCGAAAGTCTGTTCAGTTCACTTGGGGTAAAGAACAGCAAGGTGCTTTTAACAAAATTAAAACTCTCATGGCCAATGCTAAGACGCTGGCTCATTTTGATTCAAAATTGAAAACCAGTGTTGTGGTTGATGCTAGCCCATTTGCATTAGGAGCTGTTTTAGTGCAGGGAGATAGAGTGGTGGCATATGGACACCGCGGGTTGACAGATATTGAGCGTAGATATAGTCAAACAGAGAGGGAGGCTTTGGCAATAGTGTGGGCCTGTGAACATTTCATGATGTACTTGTTAGGCATTGAGTTCGAGCTAATAACAGACCACAGACCCCTGGCATTTATATTTAATAATCCTAGCTCTAAGCCAGTTCCTAGGATAGAGAGGTGGTCATTACGCTTGCAGTCATTTAGGTTTACAGTGAAATATAAACCTGGTAAAGGAAACATAGCTGATCCGCTCTCTAGGCTGTGTAATGTGATGAATCACAAAGTAAACAGTATTGCTACAGTAGCAGCAGATGATTATGCTAGGCAGATTGTCAAAGAGGCAGTGCCAATAGCTATTAAATGGAAAGACTTGGTAGTTAAGTCTAGTTCATGCAAAGAAGTTCAAAATGTTCTAGAAGCATTAAAATCTAATGAAATGCAGAAATGTAGCAGATCGTACCAAGTTGTGGAGAATGAACTAAGTGAAATTGATGGCGTGTTACTCAGAGGTAGTAGGATAGTAATACCAGTTGCACTTAGAGAACATGTGCTGAAATTAGCACATGAAGGGCATCAGGGCATAGTGAAGACCAAACAAAGACTTAGATCTAAAGTGTGGTGGCCTAAAATGGATGATGAGGTTGAGAAATTTTGCAGGAATTGTGCTGACTGTGTCAAAGTAAGTCAACCAAACCCACCAGAACCTTTGTCAATGACTAAAATGCCAAGTAAGCCGTGGTCATTTTTGAGTGCTGACCTGCTTGGACCACTGCCAAATGGGCAGCATGTAATTGTTATGATTGATTATTATAGCAGATTTTTTGAGTGTGCATTTCTGAATAGCACTACAAGTGAAAAGGTAGTAGAATTCATGGATACAGTTTTCTCAAGATTTGGATTTTGTGAAGCAATCAGAACTGACAATGGGCCTCAATTTGTGTCAGGGGTTTTTCAAAATTATTTGGCAGAAAATAACATAAAATGGGTATCAACTACTCCGTTGTGGCCGCAGGCTAATGCTGAAGTAGAGCGAGTAAATAGAACACTTCTGAAATCATTGAAAATTGCTCACAGTAAAAGGGAGAATTTAGGTAGGGAGCTTAGAAAATTCTTGTTAGCCTACCGCTCAACACCTCACAGCAGTACAGGCATCGCTCCATATACTTTGTTATTTGGGAGGGTGATGAGAACTAAATTGCCTGATTTAGAGGGAGAGATAGATGACACAGTACATGAAAAGGCTAACATTAATGATGCTATGGCCAAGTTAAAATGCAAAGAATATGCAGATGCTAGACGTGGGGCTAGGGAATCTGAAGTAGAAGTAGGGGATGAAGTTTTGTTGAGGGAGGAGGATAAAGGAAAATTAAGTTGCAACTTTGGCAATGATAGGCATGTAGTAACATCCAAACAGGGCTCCGATATTGTATGTGAAAACCCAAGCAATGGCAAGGTTACTAGGCGCAACTCGACTTTTGTCAAAGTTATCCCCAAAACACCTAGTTTAAATAAGAATGATTCACCTGTGGGTGATGCCAACACCCAGCAAAGGCCTCAACGTGTTAGAAAACAACCTGATTGGTATGGGGATGTGGTAATTCATGCACTGGATGAGTAATATAAGATAATAATGAAATCTTTCAAATCCCAATTTGAGATTGCCACACCTTTTAGCAATATTTACTTATGATAGTCTAAATGCTGTTTGTTTTGTTAAAGCTACTATATTTGATGAGTAGCTAATTGTTTATGAATTGCTGTTTATTAGAAATTACTATTGCATGTCATTTTATCTAAACTTAGTCTAGAGCACTTGTGAAACTAATTACTTTTAGATGTTATGGGTAACTAATTATCTTTGTGAAGAAAAGAAGGGTTGTAATGTTTTGAATGTGTGCTGCATGCAATGGTGTTGTTTATTATTACTGCATGAATCAGATAGTGTTTGGCAACTGTATGATGTCATATTCTGTATATATATAAGATGAAGATTTACAAATATAAGTTAGTTTTAGCCCTCAACCGAGTGTAGTCTCTACAGCATAAATATATAATAACTGCAAATTAACGCAACATAAAAACATTGGTTATCAAAAGCAGCTGATAGGGTGATGAATGATCAATCTCTTTGCATTATTTTATCGTCGTTTACTTGGTGATAAATATCATGGCAAGCGGACTGAACCTCCTTGCGGAAAGGAAGGTGTTGAAGGGATTTGTACGTTCTGTTCAGCATTCATCTTCATAAATCAACTACTTGTAAATTGATAGGTTGGAGCTGTGTGTTCAACAGCCACCAATGAGTTGCCATTTTCATTCAAAACTTGTCCTCGTGAGATATTTTGTCTTTCTATAAGTAGTTCTAAAGCAACTGCTATGTGCAATATGCCTAATGAAACATGGGGAATTATGTTCTCCTGAAAACTAGCAACTTCTACATCGAAACTTTGTAGATTTTCTTAGAGGTGGTTGGCAAGAGAGATTTTCCTGAGTTTATTACAACATATTTAAACGAGAGCCACACTTGGCTATCCCATCAACAACCTGTTTACCATCAATCTAAACTGTAAATAGAAACAGTTCCCAGACCTTTCAATAAGGTAGTCATCCCAGGAACTTGGCAAATGCTACTTCATCAGGTAACTGAGCCAGTAATTCTAGTAGTTAAAATGATTTATTTAATGATTTCTAGTAATTATAATGATTTATTTGATGATTTATTTTGGCAAAATCTATACAGTATTGTTAGACTTGAATTATCAATTATTTTTACATAAAATATTTTTTTGATTTGCATGAAAGAGTATATGATAATATAAAATAGAACTAACAAATCCAATGAAAACTAACTAGTTTGTTATCCAAATGTTGCAAATCATATTCTAAGTTAAGAAACAGGTAAAAAGTAATCTAAAATTATGAAAAGAAACTGTACAATTGTTCATAGCAAAATCAGAGTGGCAAAAATGTCAAGTGATGCGCTAAAGCAGTCACTAGTCACAGTTAGTTGAGCTAGTCACAGTTAGTTGAGCTAGTAATGTAGTCTACACATTAGGAGATCAACCTCTGCAATATAACGATGTATAAAATACCTTTACACCTAGGATAAGACTAAAATATAACATGAACTAATAAAGTATACAGTAGAGATGAAGAGTTAATTTGTCACATCAACTTACTTATAAACATTTATAGTAAACAAAATTGTCTAACAAAAGTGGAAGCAAAATATGCATAGATCTCCATACCACATACATGCTGCATTAGCAGCTATTGTCAAAACCACTTCAATATAGTATTATACTCTAGCACAGCAATGTAACCTCTGATAGTGTAATAACTATGGTCCTCTAATTATTATTGTTACAAAATATAAAACATGTTTAATTAAAATTGATTTAAAGTTATTGTACACAAAGTAGTTAGCTATCATACAATATAGTTATGGTACGCAGGCAAATGAATCTCCACTGATAAAATGTGGAACTACCAATGGCTGGTTGTAAAAACATCACCAGCTTAACAAATATTTTGAAGTACACTATAATTAAAAATATTTGACTTAGCTGAAAAATTTGCCTAGTTTATTTTTAGTGCAAATATTAAAAAATAAAATGATGCAAGTACACTGGCGGATTATACACATAATTTATCTTATTTTCAAGTACTGATAACATTTTAAGTCTCCTGTTGGTATCACCATGCAGACTACAGCACATTAAAAGAGGTAATGAAATATGTTGGAATATAGCAAGGCATAAAAATGTTGGCAATAAATTTCTATTTATCTTCTCCATTGTTTGATTAATCACGTTTTCGTAAAGCGTAAGGATGCTTTCTGGGGCTGGCTTTGCTCTTGGAGAAGGTAGCAGTAGGTTTAAGACAATCACACCAGGACTGGTAGAGCAGGATGAGTGGTATAACTACCCACAACCCATTGAAGAATATGAGGTACACCCAGAGGTATACAGGGTTTGATGTGATGAGGTTTGGGCTTCCAACAACCCACTCTGGTGCAAACGTCATGTAACCTACACAACACAATTTAAATCATGCAATATCCACTCGTAGCAATTTAAATACTCTCAATGCATTAAATAGATTCGCACAGATGATATCGGAAAAAAAAACACACGTTCCTCGTTTCCATGCATTGAACGAAAATCAATTCACATAATGCAAAGCATGGAAACGTAGTGAAAAGCAAAGGCTTGAAAAAATTAGAAAAAGTCACAACTTGAGACTAAAGTTTGATATAATAAGTTTGTTGAACCCTCACCTCCGTAGAGTTCGCATACACACAGAGTAATTTGTACGAAGTGGCGCCACGGTTTGTTGGCCAGAATGGCGTGCATCAACACTACACACAACACCGAGTCGAGGGAGCAGGTCAACAGCTCCATGGCCACAATGTTGGGCTCAGCCACCAGCCACCTAGCATCAGCCTTCCCATACTCCTTCCCTGTAGAGAAGCAGTGTAATGAGTTTACACAGTCCTTGCTTCTTCAACTTGCTTTAGATTACATAATATGCTGCTACTTATGTAAATAACGTTAATATAAGAAAAATAATATAGTTTTGCAAAAATACCAATGTAAAAGCTGCCATATTTTTAAAACCTAAGTTCATTCAACAGGATTTTGCTGATCTAATTTTACTCCAGTTAAACTTGTTATTTTTCAACTATTAGTAATTTACTAGGCTCTTCTCTCACCACTAAATTACACAGAACACTGAGAAATACTCACACACGTAGGATAGCCAATGAGTAGAATTCTCAACTCCACCAGTTAAGGAGATGTAGACAAACGGCCCCTCCTAAAACAAGACAATACCACTGAAGACACTACAGCTAACTGTTGACTTCAGTTAAATAGGCGAGGCACGAGCTTGAAATCTGACAAGTTCTAGCTAACAGGCATGCCAGAGTAGGTCATTGATTCAATTGTATCAGCATTCCAATTACTAGAACAGCCACGTAAATGGTGTGGAGGGGGGTGAGTTCATGTGATACACAGCATAAACACTATGCCAACCATTCCAGAGAAATATTATGTATCACTGCATAAGGCTCTTACCAATGTGATGTGAGTGACAGTGTCATACACCAGCCAGAGTATGGTGAGAAACGTAGCCTGGTTTCTTCCACCAGCAATCACATAGGCTATGAAAACAGAGCTAAGAGCTTGCACAGCTGCCACAGAAAGAGATATTAACATCTCCTGGCTGTATTCCATGGTGAAACCTAAATTAGGAATTATATATGAGCATCATGATACAATATCCTGATGAAACATGATCATCATTTATCAAGAAATCTAAGTTTTTGTTTTAGGTGATTGCAACTTTGAGAAAGTTGGACTAAATTTTAGTAAGGCAACATTTTCATAAGTATTTTTAACCAGTACTGAGACAGTATAAAAATCTACTTTAAATAACCATTTAGCGATTTATGCGTTAGTAATTCTGACATGTGCAGCTTTGCACAAACATAGAGCAAACAATTTCTTCAAAGAGATCTAAAACTAAGTCACCATAAATTAAAATGGCATTGCTTTGAAAAAACAACTTAAAAAAAAGTTTCAACAGTTTTGTTGCCAAAAAGTGTTTCAACACAATTAACTTTATGTTTATCCACAATATCACTAGTAGAACTTTAAAAAAAACGACAACTATATAACTTGATCGTAAGATTTAAGATTGTAACTGTAAGATTTAAGTAACTGTAATCAATCTAAAAGTAAACGCCTAAAATCGAGTCATAAATTCAAACCAAACTAAAAACAGTCACCATGACATCATACTCACCATCACAACGTTATTTTCATTGTAATAAGTATATTTTTATTTATAACACAAATTTGAACTTAATAATTTAGATTAAACTAATACTAATAGTAATTATTAGTATTATAAATTATAATTATTATTATTTATAGACATAAGACAAAACATTTGTCTTAGAAAAGAATTTAGAATTACTCACTTTAAAGTTTATACTCAGAGTGCCAGTAACACTAACTGGTTAATCAAAGTGAAAATGAACGATACACATAATGATAATGATAGTCATACTCATACTAGTCTGCTGCCACACCCACTGGACCATAGCATTAGCAGCCAAGAGTTTAGAGTATGACTATTACTTTACTAGTAGAGTAGTACTCTACTAGTACCAGCATCAGTATGACTTTGATCGACTTTGAGTCACACTAACTCCAACTCTAAGCCTAACTGCAAAACTAACAGTAACACTAACTAACTTCCAAGTCACTGTCAGTGTCAGTAACACTAACTCTAACTGCAAATCATGAGTGTAAATTTACAATCAATGTAATTGTAAGGAATAGTCATTGTCAAAGTGAAAGTGTTAGAGTTGGTATATGACACTAATGACTAAGAGTGTATCAGTATGAGTATGAGTATCACTTATCAGTATGAGTATTACTATGTCTATTAGTCTCATCTCATCTCATCTAATTAATCTCACTCGGAGCGCTTTGGCTCCATTATCGAGATGCAGTGGTGTATGAACAATTGTTTAGATTATCAGTAGTATTAGTATTACTATCAGTATTACTATTACTATTAGTATTACTATCACGATTAACTACAACTAGTACTACGTCTACTACAGTACTAGTACGTAGTAGTAGTGAGTTACTGTTAGTGTTAGTAAGTACCGTGTTACTCGCTATCACTCCAGATGTAGTGCCCACGTCTTACATATAATATCAATATAGGAATGGGTAGCGGATTTAATTTTTATATTATTTTATGACGGCTGAGATAGGAGCGAGATAAACACGTTTTGCGATCTTTAATCAAGGCTAGAGCCAATGCAAAAATTCTTTGCACTGCTGACTGGCGCCAAATTAGAGAAATTCATTGGCCCGGGAATCCATTAACTTGGTTTTAATTCTAGAGTTATCTGCTTTCACATTTCAATGAAACAAATTGTAATTTACTTGACCTACTTTGCTCAGCGTGACTTTGCCAAGTGGTTGAACCAATGAACTAAAACTCGGTCAAGAATAGACGCTCACGGTCAATGAACTAAAACTTCCTTATAGGGGATCATAGTTCAACGTTAACGGTCTAAAATCAGCCAGCTATGACGTAACACGTGACGGACAGCTGTGACCGACTTCTTTAGGTCGTGGCACACTTTGACATAACATCGAACGTACTGCCAAATGGCAGCCGTTTAGCTGCAGTCTGCACGTGGACGCACAGTTGACTGCCATCAAAGATTTCTTTGCTTGGCAAGTTTTATTGTTGAGTGCATTGCCCTTCTGTATAATGTCCGGTCACAACACCATGCAGTAGGTTTACTGTTTGAACTCCAGTTTATCTAAAAACATATATGGCTGGTCATTGTCCCCATATATGCTGGTATACCTGTATATCATGATTTTATTATGTTCTCATTTAACCTTGTAAAATAAAGATAATAGTTTTAGATTTACTACGTGATGAAGAAAGAATGTTATCTTGACCACACAACATGAAATTCAAGCTGACTTATATATTAGCGAAATCTTCATTATTCATCTTGCAGCTGATCTAAGTAATATATGGTTCGATGTCTTCTCATGAAATAGGGCTAGCTCATAGCTTACACTTTCAATAAAGGACTCGAGGTAAGTTATATATATATACATATGTAGATATATATATATATATATATATATATATATATATATATATATATATATATATATATATATATATATATATGTAGATATATATATATATATATATATATATATATATATATATATATATATGTGTATATATATATATATATATATATATATATATATATATATATATATATATATATATATATATATATATATATATATATATATACACACACACGCACTGATATTTGGCACAGAATTTTGCTGTTCCGAATTCAGCTCTCTGAAACTGGAAACTTGAAAGGAAGGATGTACTCACTACTCATACTGTTCCAGGTTTTATCTCTTTTTATGATTACCTACTCTCTGTTCTAGCGTGGATGCAATAATTGTTAGCTTTATCAGATTGAATGCCTGACAATAAAAACAACTGCTATTGTCATTTCCTATTTGTTGAGCCTAACAACTTACAACAATTGCACTAAAGCTGTCATATTGCCAGCCTACTTATCGTACAATGTCAAATATCTGCAGATTTACCTCTAGCAATTTGTTTGTAATTTAAACCTGCAGTTGAACTGGTAAAGCGCAACCAGGTGAGCTTATCAGAATTATCATTGAATTATACTTGGTGTAGGCTAACTTATCACTTAAGGTACGTATTATTAAAATGCTGTATCAATATTTTCTATAATTTATACTTCAACTTTATAATTAACTTAAATGTTAATTAACAGTTCATTTTAAAAACCCGACATTAACAATTGCCTTTTTCAAGTGCACCAAGTATTTCACTGCATCATGCATAAAAATGCTGTTTTTCAATCTATAATTATTGTAAATATATAAATTTACTAAATGGATATTGACAGTATTTGGAAAAAAACTATCTGGCTTTGATACGTACATATTATTAACTATTTCAAAATTGTATTATGCAACAGCCAGTGTAATATCTTATCACACACATATATTATTTAAATTTGTTTTGCTTGTTGCAACAATGTATGGGTCATGAACAACACAATTTATATTTTTCCAGGTTGCTCATATAAATATATATATATATATATATATATATATATATATATATATATATATATATATATATATATATATATATATATATATATATATATATATATATATATATATATTATATTGCATGAGCTGTGTAATAAGAAATGGCTACTAATACTAGTGCTTAGATAAGATTTAGCCCATCATGATACTCCTATCGGTTGAATTAAAGTACGTCACATGGAGTAGCGAATGACGTGATTCTGTGAAATATTTGTTTAAACTGAAATTTTTTAGCGTCTAATTGTATTTACAGTTTTGACATTTCAGACAACTTGTCTAAAAAGTAATATAAACAGGAGTCTGTATAAACAGTTGATATCTTTAATAGCTAAGATAGAGTGCATGTGACCCTGATCAGTAAAATCCTAAAATTTATTTCTACATATCTACAAATTAATCAGCTTTTCAAAAAATATATTCAAGTTAGTTTCAATATTATGCAAGACTTTTTCAGATCCCTAAACTAAAAAATATATTATAGAGCTTTACATAATATAATTATCTGTCTGCCTATAATAGTGTGTTTCTCTTATTTTAAAACTTTGTCCCACATTTTCAATTGCAAAATTGAAAATCCTTTTTAAGGTATCCTAATTTTTGGCTTCTCATCTTCATATCTGGAAATGTGTGTTATAGTGACCTTCTTATTCACCTTATTCTAAACATAATATCCTTTACCAGTTTATTTCTTATAAAAAACATGCTGCTTCATGTGTCATCAATCCCATTGGTCGCTATGCAATGTTATTGGTAGATTTTCCATGCTGACTTCACGTGTGCTGACACCAACGGTTTGTCAGAAGTTTTAGTTATAATAATTGGTACACCAACTCTTGTGATCAAATTCCAGTGTCTACCAGCATAATAACTGGATGTCATGTAGTGGTACACAAATTTTTCAACATATATATTTGAATCAGCATCTACTCTCAGCTATATCAGCAGTTTCTCTGTTCCAGAAACCATGCTTATAGAAGGTAAAGTTGCTTTAATAACAGGTGGAGCTGGAGGAGTGGGTAAAGCCTTCGCTACGGCTCTACTAAAGGCAAAGATAGCAGCCGTAAGTTCATAACATTTCATTTGATATCCTCAAAAAATGCTTGGGAACTTTCCGTTTTAGTAAAAATCTCAAATATTTGACTTATTCTGGGTGGCAGTGAAGTTGCATGTATGATATTACCAAACTTTTACAAAGTTGTTGCTAAAGTATTTTCCTGCTGAGTAATAAATTGTGTTTATTAGCTGTATCTTGCCCGGCATACAGAGAAAATATTTTTACAGCACATTATATAATATGCTATGGTGGATACACTCGGTGTACCCTGAGCATTAGCATATAATACAAAAAATAAATAAGTAGTAAAGTTACTCCAAACTTTATTAAATCTCCCCACAGAGTAATAGAAGTATAACATTTTGTTTCACTGAAGCTTCTCAAACATTGTAAAGCTAAGCCTCTATTTTTAGCCATATCTATAGACATTGCAAGAAACTGAGTAGATGGAGACTTGGCTTTACACAACAACTGTTTAATGTTCAAGCTTATGCTTTGTAGGCTGTGCATGGGAATTTAATTTTTAGAATTGTTGCCTAAAAAATTAAAAATATATTCATGCAAGTGCACATCACATCTATGCTTTTGCACTATATACAGCCTAATATAATTATATTCTATTAGCATTTTAAAACTTTGTATTATTTGCATAATTTTTTTTAACTTGTTGATAATGCAAGCATTGATTGGTGGGGCTAGGCCTTTGTAGCTATGGTGATGTCTCAAAACAATATTTCGCAATCCGACACAATTTAAAGTGTATATAAGTTTCAACTTTGCTTAGTTTAAAGGTTTTCAAGTACCATATTCACATTATTCTTACATATTAGGCAAAGCAAACTTGAAAAACTTCATATTGTGGTAACCCAGTCTATGTTTTCCTTTTATCAGGTCTGTTTGGTCGACTGTAGTAAGAATGGTGAAGAGATTGCATTGCAATTAAACCAAGAATTCCCAGCAAGTGAAGTAGTGTATTACCAGTGTGATATAACCAACTATGAGCTCTTTAAAGGTAGACTTCCACAACAAAAGTACTAAATTCTGCCATGTCATTACCTACTTCAAATATTTATAAAAAGCAACACAGCCTGACAGTTGTAAAAACTTGTAAGCACATTTGCTTGCCAAATAAGTTATTTATTGCATGCCAAAAGCAACATAATATCCTTGTTTATAATCACTAAAGAATTTTCAAAGTAGGCTTGCAACACTCTATCACAGGTTTTCATTTATTGAGTTACCCAGGATTCAATTCTTATGTCTAGTCAGCGGCTGCTTTTACTCATGCTGACATCATGATTTTGACATGGGCCGCTGACGCGAGAGATGAACCGGAACTGCTACTTATATCAAACACAGCTGCTGCTCTGTTGTAAAAATTCCATACATGTGTACTATACCACGGGCAAATTCTCATTTTATTGTGTTGTTATTGGTGTGCAGAGTAATAGTTGTACTTGTAAGAATGTTGCAATACAAAGTTCAATGACTTGTAACCAACAGATGTTGACATTAGTTGACTTCACGCTTGACTGGTTCCACTATGCGGTCATTGTAGAATCAATTTTGAATCATGATTCAAAATTGTTGCGATACAACTCAAAATGAATATGGTATTGTCATGCATCACAATGCCATATTAGTTTTGATTTTATCAAAATAACTTTATAATGTTTACCAACCAACTTGTAACTATCAATTCTATAAACATATCAAAAATGATGCACAATCAAAAATATTACGTAATAGCAAAGACTTTTCAATTGCTGCATTTCTTTTTGTTCTATTTCTTGAAACTTTTGTTGCAGAACTTAGTAATTTATAAGTAGAAACTGCCACTGTAATTACTAATTCCTAACTCATAATTTTATACTTCAGGAGCTTTCGAGTTTGTAAAAACAAAGTTTGGAGCGCTAGATATTGTGAGCAATAATGCTGGCATATCAGCTTTTGATTACGAGTTTGAAAAGTCAGTGAAAGTCTTGCGAGTGAACTTGGTGAGTGCAAGACTTGACTACATGCATAACTTGGGAAATAATATTGATTATATTAATAGTATATATGATATATTATATGACATGATATGGTACTAATAATCTGCATAGTGCATTTGACATGATGTAATATGATCTGATGTTATCTAATATTGGTAGTACATATGATATGATATCATATATGATATTATATGAGATTGATAGTACATATGATGTGACAGTATATGGTATTGATAGCACGTATTATATGATGGTATATGATATTGCTAGTATACCGTTAGCACCATAATGTAAAAGCTACAGACACCACAATGTTTAGAATTTACAGCTGCCTAATTCTAAATAGCCTTTCTACTTTATCCTCCATATGGCTGTATCATCTACTATAGGAGGGTACATTCTATGGCATAAGGTTAGGGCTGGAGTACATGGACAAAAATAAAGCTAGAGGTGGCGTGATTGTCAACACTGCATCAGTTCAAGGTAGGCAAGGGTTTAATGAAAGAATAACCTTCTCCCATTCCACCAATGAATATTGTAAGGAACATAGGCTTGGTCTTTCTAAGCTTTGAAATATTGAAAATTTTGTTGAAAGTAAGCTGATGATTTGGCATTTTTATGCTATTTTTATGTATTTTGATATTGCTTGCACTGCCTCCCCTCTATCCCCCTTATGTATGCCATTAAATAGTATTTTCAAAGTAATGCCTTGTTCACATACCATGTGATAACTCTCCTAGGTTGTTCATGTTGCAAACTGCTGAAACTGGTTCCCATCTCATCTCCCAACAACTAGAATGCAGTTTGGTACTTTATTCTTTGCTTACGCGATAAGCTGTTTACTAACATAATTCATCCAGATCTAGAGACAAACCTTATAAAAATTTCTTTCTGGGTAGTACCCATTCCCCATGCAGCTAATCAACACTAGATCATACAACAACCAAGAAAATCGATATGGCATTTTTATCACATACAGTGCCAGCAAAAGTCTGGAATACTTCACTCATAAAAAAGTTTTCACTATGGTGACAAATCAGGATTAGTGACTACATTATAGCAAAATCTGATGTTAATAACATTTAAATACTAGTTTTTTTACAGCTTTGTTACACTCCTTTCGGTAAAAATGTCTTTGAAACTCAAAATGAGCACACATTTTTTAAAACTGTTGTGCTTTTAATCAAAATATTCCAGACTTTTTGCCAGCCCTGTATATACTAGTGTTTATCATATATGTTTCTCGGTTTCGTATAGTATGTATTTTACTCACTTCACTGCATATTATTTACACTAGCATTTGTCACAAACCCGACCACAGTGTGTTACGGTGCGAGTAAAGCTGGAGTCATCTCCCTCACTCAATCTGCCGGGGTCAGTGCCACTTCACTAAAGTCAATCAATCTTTTCAAGGTTTTATTTTACAAAATATATTTTTGCAATACTTCATTTGTTGTTCTCAGAATTGACTGCACAAAGTATTTTGCTAGATCAATGAAGGGTATGCTCTTCAAGGTCAAATAATAGGCTTAAGGTCAAATAATAGGGTGAGAAAGCAGCTGCAGGTGTTTGTATGTGCAACTGACATGCCAAGATGCTTTTAATTCTAATTTAAACACATGCATAATATAATTCGTTCTTATTTTAGCTGCCATCTAGTTATAAGAGACACGGAGTTAGAGTAAACGCAATTTGCCCATCAGCTGTAGAGACACCTATGCTAGATGAATACCCAGGTCAGGTGCTTGTGCACTATTAGCCAATCACTGTAGTGCTTATGTACTATTAGCCAATCACTGTAGTACTCATGAATTATTAGCCAATCACTGCAATGCTTATGTACTATTAGCCAATCAATGTAGTACTTATGTACTATTAGCCAATCACTGTAGTGCTTATGTACTATTAGCCAATCACTGCAATGCTTATGTACTATTAGCCAATCAATGTAGTACTTATGTACTATTAGCCAATCAATGTAGTAGTTGCATTTAAAATATTTCAGTCTTCATTTAGGAACTTTATAAATTCAGCCTGATCAATGACTTCAGTGAAATGCCTGTAGCACATGTTTAATAATGTGCTGCAACATGATGATACATTTGTGTGTATGTAGATATGAGAAAGGGTCTTGCTTCTTTGCCAAATGACCGTGGTGCCGTTTTACCAGTGGAGTCGGTAGCAGACGGTTTCAAGCAGTTGATTGAAAATGATGAGTTGTGTGGGGTTGCCATGGTGATAACGCCATGGACGGGAATACGGTTTGTTAGAAACGAGAGCACATACGTAACATTTAATGTCTAATAAAACATGTAAATAACACATAGACCTATTTTTGTTCTTTCAAAATTATAATACTACATTTTAAATAACTAAAGATTGTTAAAGTACTTTCTAATGTTTTTCTATCATGTTTTTGTTCTTATTTTTGTTTAATATTTTTTAAGAGAAATAAGAAAATGCATGTATATTTTTAAGTTGTAGTTTGACGCATCTAACTGTTTGGGCTGCCTACATAGTGAGTGATAATATATGTATATAGCATGTATTTAGTATTATTAGAGCCAGTTGATGCTAAGTTTGTATCAAAAGTTGTTTTCTCTTTCTGCTTTGTATCTAAGGCTATTTTTATTATATGGCTATAATTGATCAAAGTCCAAAATTATTTATTTTAGATGTAATTTAATCGGATATGGTTTTGGTTAAGTCTTGCTTGGAAATCAGAAAAAAATATAATTATTAAAAACTTAAATGTCTTTCGGTGATTTGTGAATTCATTATAATATTATATATTATTATTTCAGGAGAAGAAACATATAATACAGTATATTATTGTTTTTATGAATATATATATACTATAGTCTATACCTTTTGCACAAATTGCACTATATATATTATTGTATATATATATATATATATATATATATATATATATATATATATATATATATATATATATATATATATATATATATATTATTGTATATACATGTAAGTACCAGATGTTTATTTAAACAGATCTGTCAGAATGAAAACATATAAAGCAGCCATGAGCTATAATCATTACTATAAGCTATAACACATGCTGTGTGGAAAAGAGAACGTTTTATGCTATCTGGCAAGAGACATAACAGCTTGTTTAAAATAGAATCACTTATTTTGATTATATAGCTGTAAATATATTTAAACCACAGAATATATACCTTCTTTAACTGCAATGAGGGATACTCTGGGAAAACTGGAAAGAAAAATGCGTATATAAAACTTTGATAATAAATATAATTGTATTATATTTGTTATAACTACTAAGCTACACATGATAAATTCTCAGCTCTGCACTTTGTTACGTAAAAGTAGTACTTCACATATTGCCAGGAAGGTCAGTTGAGCTTCTCAATCAGCATGATGCACAAAGTAAGTGTAGGGCCACACGAGCGTAACGTGCGAGAAATCCCATTAGAATACACGCTAGTGACCTGCCACGCACAGTGCGGGTGTTGCGAGTGCAAAAAATTATTAGCCAATGATGTTAGCGTTAAACTTTACTGCTCGCCTACAGACGTTTGTTTTAAGCACCCATTTGCGTTTTTCTGTATTTCAGTTGACATGAGAAGATAACTCTAGGAAGTGTAGCAAATCTCTAATACCAGTAATAGTCGAAACAGTGATTACAAAATTGGTGCCATAGGATAATATTTTAGCACACTGCATGCATAGTCAAACTATCTGTACTAACAAAAAGCTAACACCAAGTGCAGCGATGTTAAAGCAATAATGCATATATGCAAAATATATTTTAAACAACTTAATTTGTCCCTTTTCGACGCTAATTTGTATAAGATAACTTCTTTGCAAATGTGAATACATTCAGCCAATTTTTTAATTAGACTATCAAGTTGAATCATTTAGAGATATGGCTCATAAGATGATATGCAAGTGCTTCAAAATGTTCTATAGCCCTTTTAATGTTTTACAATTATTTGTGTTTTTGAGGTATTAGATGTGAATTAATTTTTTTAATAAGTATATATATTATACCTAAAGTTATATATACATGTATATACTATGAAAAATATTGATAATGTGAATTATATTAGTGTTGTTCAGTAATTAGCGATGCATTTTGCATGCTTGAATAAACATATTTATAATAGTATACCTATTTATTCCATTCATTGTGATAATTTAAGCAAAACTGTGACTTTGACTGTGAGCAAGTAAACTAAATTATCAACCAAATCTGCTTCTCCAAGAAACAGGAACTGGGAACTTATAAAACTACAAGATATACAATTATTCCAAATATTGTTTATTTGCATGTTTATAGCTAAATTTATAATAGATGTCATCATGTATGGTGAAAACAGTTTCTACTGAATGTTTAATTACAAAATTATGTTGATGTAGTAAAAAGTTCTTGGTGATGATAAACTCTATATTTGATAAAATAATTTACACGAAAAAAAGAAAATACCTCTATTTGCAGGCAAAGATAAAAGGTTAATACTTCTGAATGTATAAAAATACAATCTACAGTATAATTGCTTTCTGTACAACAGTTTTCACAAATATTATAAGGTACATATGATATTATGAAATACAGTATGGTACTTGAAAATAAAGAGTGTATTGAGTATTATTTCTTTCAAAGGAGTTATGTCAGTGATTGTGCTGCGTATTATCTGAGGTTGATCTCTGCGACGCTGGTCTTCATTTCATGAACAACAGATGGCCCTAGTCGCTGCAATACCGAACCTCAAGCACCAGTTTGTAACTTTAGGCTATAGCGTTGCCAGTTACGCCCCAGTGGAGGTATAGCCTTGTTATAGCCTGGCCTTGGCTGTCATCTGATCTGGTAGACTACCATGTGGGAGTTCAGCTACTTTAGTTTCTGGAAGGCAAATCATGTCTAAATCTCTACTCCAGATATATCTTTCCAAGGCCTTTATAGTGTTGTTTGACATGCCATTAATGTTCAGTTCTTATATTAATGCTTTTATTTGATAAAAAGGACAGATTTTATGAAGCTGTACTAATTATTAACAAACTTGAGTCATCTAGTAAAAACCAGATTAACTTCCTTGAAAGAGGACACAACTTCGCAAATGATTAGTCAGTCTCTGCGCCTTGAGTAGTTTTTGTCCAATAATATTGAACTAATGAGAACATCAGCCAGCGTGAGACGAAAAGTAATTGTTCCCTAAGTTGCGCATGCTCGCTTCCTACTGCCGTATATCACGTTATGCTGACTACTTGATGAATAAGCGAGACAATCCAAGTTAAAAAATATTTGCTCCTCCTTTTGTTAGTATAATTATAACTATCTTTTGATTTTACCTCTAATAGTAATACCGTTGCTATATTAATCTGTTCACTCGCAGGGTCTTATTTTTATTTTTCATAGCGATGATATTCATGTTGATAATAATTATTTCAATATCAATTTGATATAATTTATTGATAATTTTAATTTATTAATAATTTAATTACAATAATAATTATACTTATAATAATAGTATTAATTATGTTTATATTTTATTCATATTGGGATTGATTGTTGTATAATAATGATAATAATAATATCAATTTAAGTTATTATTACTATGAGTATGAATGTTAGGCGTATACAGTATCAGTATGAGTATGAGTATACGTCTAACATTCATACTATACTATACATAGTATACTATACTCGTACTGTAAGTGTATAGTTAGTCTTAGTGTAAGTGTTACTGTCACACTCACAGTCAGTGTCACTGTGTTAGTGAAGTTCAACTTTAAATTAACATTCAGTTTCACTTTAAGTTTCAGTTTAGCAATAATTATAAGTTAAAGTATTACTATTAGTATGACTTATAAGTTATGCTTATAATAATAAGTATGGCTGTAAGTGTAGCACTAAGTCTAACTGGATACTCACTCTCAATGTCATTGTGAATGTGAGTATCAGTATGACTGTATGAGTTTAGTTATGCAGTGTAAGTATAACTTAAACTTTTACTTACTTAGTCTTATAACTATGATATCACAATGTTATAGTACAACTATAATTATCACTATAATACTGGGTCATACACATAGTGATACTGACTACGATAATTTTCTCAGTTTCTCACTTTCTGATATTCAGATTGAGTATCATTATCATAATAATAATGACTATAACTATAAGACTGTTTACCATCTATCACTATCAACATGAGTAAAACCATAGCCCTACTCGTAATGATGCTAATACAGTAAAACTAGATGTTATACTCATGTCGATTCCAATACTTAATCGTCATCTTGGTATCTCTATGACTATCACAGTCTCAGTAACATTTAACTTTATGGTTGTATCGGAAAAATTATCACTGTGTATAGGTTTTACTAACTCTTAAAATTACTAATAGTCAATTACAGATAATGATAGTGATAGTCTTCGTAAAAGTAAATTTAAGAATAATATTGATATTGATAGTTTTCTTATTTGTATTTAGCTTTGTGTGTGTAATCTTACCAAGTTTAAGTTTCGGTGTTGGTTGTCAAATGAATTTACCCGTTGAGCCTATAGCTGTAGGAATTCAAATTAGGAACAATAATTTTTAAAATATACAATTTGAATTTATTCATTAATTTAAACAGTGTTAAATGGTCAATACCAAAAATTGCACTTGACTGTTTTTTCCTTTTTGTTATTTTGTGGTTTAGTATTGTTGAATATATTGGCAGATATTTGGTAAAGTTTTGATGGCTGATCCCAAAGACAGAAGTTCTTATTTCAAGAACAAGGGAAAAGATGGGGCGGTAAATATTTTTATGCTCAATAGCTATAACAGCGTCACTTGCATTGCTCAAAACTGGAAATATTGAATATTGTTCTCACCGTGTGAACTATAGGGAGCAAAATATGGGTATAAGCTCATATAACAGTATTAAGGTAAGGAATGTCGCCAAGCACCCGTAGTTGTAGTGAGATATATCGTCATTCTTCATAGAGCAGCTACAGCTGGCTGATTATTCACAACAGCTGAGTGTCTTGAGGAGCCCCTGTGATAGGGAGAATTTGTTAACTGGAGACTCTGTCTAACCCTAATCTCTCTCACCCTCCATTATCACTGCCTATACAATTCATATCTTATCTATATGGTGTATTTACATGCACATCCAAAACCAGCATCTCGATACTAGAGCACTGGTCTTCTGCTGCAACAGCTTCTGTTACAACTAGTTTGTACCAGTTTGCTGGTGCCTACCAAAATCAGCTCATAACTAACTGTATTTTTCTCTCTGCTAGAAGCACAATTATGCAGCGGTGTGTGAGAGGTAGGTGCAGTAATGGAGCAATTGAGAAAAGCCTGTGTTCTTGATTAGAAATGTAGTGTAGCAAGTTATATTTTCGAGAGAATGTCAGCCATCACCTCAAAGCAAAATTTAATAAAATTAAAGAACTTAGGCTATCTCAATTTCTCTACTACAGCTCCTAATTGGTGTGTAATTACTTTGGCTTTGTCCAGGTTGCTCCTATTCTTGTAAGGTTTTGCGATGACTTGTTGTTTTACAAACATTTGCTGCCATTGTACCTGCAGACATCGAGGCAGCAGCGCACACAGACTAGCGTGGAGCTCCGTAAGAACAAGAGGGATGAGACCCTGAACAAGAGACGCAATGTGCCCATCCCTGAAGACATAGATGACATAGACGAGGCCGGGGACAGACCTCAGCTCTCCGAAATAGTGTGCAACGCTGCCAGTCCGGATCCCATCACCCAGCTGGCAGCAGTGCAAAGTGCTAGGTTAGCTATTTGTGTGTCTCATAGTTGACTTGTGCTTAAAGGTCAACAGCGGTTTATTTGTCAGCAAAAGGAATAACAGAGCTCTTTAGTACTCATGTTTTCACTCACTCTTGTCAGTTGTGATGGAAAGATACTCAAGTGTATCTAATAAACAAGATTCCTCTTACATAAACACGCTGAGCATCTAGTTGGTACCAGGCTGTGTGAATCACCACTTGATCTGTTTATCTGACACAGCCCTGCCAACTGTCGCGGCTCAAATATTGCTACATCATAATATCAGTAGCTGGTAGTTACTGCTTCCCAGCTTACTATATATCTCCGCAGATTGGATGACATGGTATAACATGATCCCTTGAACTATGCACCTCTATGGCAAATATGCCTGTTAGTAAATTCTGATATAGCTCCTGCAAACCATGAACTTTGTAACTTATTACCAGTTATATATATTTATTTAAACTCAGTTATAGTTGAGTTAAAAAGATATACACGGATATGTTAACTGCAGGTCTTGCCACTTGACTGAATAGAGATACATTTGTGACATTCTTAAGTAACTGAAATTACTCCCTAGGTTGCCCTAACAGACAGGGAAATTTCAAATATATTTAAATAAAAAAATTTTAAAAAGTGAAAATTCACCAAATATTCAGCTAAATGTGAGCTGAAGGAAATGCGTTTATTAGTTAATTAGAAATTGTAAGAAGCTACAAATAACAGAAAAAAATCGCTGAACTTCAACTCCAGTTATTGCTGGCGGAGTTGTCAAACATGGTAATTGTAAACTTCCTTGAAATGACTAGGAAGAGGTACCTGCTTGTTTGCAGGTATTTCTATAGGTTATTGTATATCTATAGGTCTATATATCTAATATTACTTGTAATTTTATCAGTTCTAATAGGTAAAACCACCTGTACTCTCTAGCTCTGTTTTCTGCATTGCTGATAAACAAAGGAGTCATAAATATTTTCAGTTTTAACCATTTTGGTAGTTGTCCTCCATTTTGTTTGACTAAAGTTGCTTGATTCAATACAACTTGTGGTGTACAGTTGGAGTTGCTTTCTTACAGGAAGCTGTTATCTAGTGATAGGAATCCACCAATTGACGAGCTGATTGAGTCTGGAATTCTCCCCATTCTAGTCCAGTGTTTAGATCGAGATGACAAGTAAGTATGGCAATAGTAATCATAGCGTGATAATGTGCTGTTAGTAGGGGTTATACAGTAGCCATAATAATACCTTTTCTGTATTATAGTAATATACTGTTAGTAGAGGTTATACAGTAGGTAGAATAATACCATTCCCCCCAGTTTAACTCTACCTTATTGCATAGCTTTAGTTCCATAGCTTATTCTAATGATACACTATAGTAGGTAACGTAAAATGACGCCTCTCAACGCTATGCATTCAACTACAGGCTACAAATCTTGAAATAGGTCTAATTTTTGAGACTAAATACCAACTATATCACCACTTAGTGTCACCTTGTAAGCTACAAGAATAATTCGGTTGAAACTTTCATGTTGTATCTGTTCACATCCTTTTGTTATGCAGGTAGTTGTTGATTTGCAATGTTGTATCAGCAGATCAAATAGATAAGCTGTGTGTGTGTGGGTGGCAGTTGAGTATAGTTACTAGAGTTGTCCTCTGCCAGTGGTGGAGATTTCTCACTTGGTTTAGAGTTGAATAAATGTCAGATAATGAGCATATTTCTGCAAATGCAGGCTCCTTGTGATTATCACCTTCATTAATAGTGCTTGTCAGCACAGCAACTGGACTACAGCGCTCCCTCCATATCTCACTGGTTCATATCTCACGAAATTCCATAGGGCTTGGACCACTGTTTTGTGGCTTATGTATATGTGTGTCTAGGAGCAAAATGGCTGAATTTAACAGATCCATTAGTTAAATCTGGTATTCTACTATGTCACAAATTGCGGTTTCAGAGCCCCTAACTTTGTGAGATACTGAGGAAACACTGTATATATGAGGGTATATATGTAGGTTTGTATATGTATGTATATATGAGGGTATATAGGTAGGTAGGTAGGTATATGTATGTATATATGAGGGTATATAGGTAGATATGTACTTATATATGTAGGTAGGTAGGTATGTGTATAAATAAGTCAACACAGTACATCTTCTGTTACAGTGCAAGTCTGCAGTTTGAAGCAGCCTGGGCTCTCACTAACATAGCCTCAGGCACTTCTGAGCAAACCCGAGCAGTTGTGGAGTGTGGCGCTGTAGTATTGTTCCTAAGACTGCTCAGCTCGCCCCACCAGAATGTGTGCGAGCAGGCAGTGTGGGCCTTGGGCAATATTATAGGTGAGTAGTCCGTGTTGTACATTCGGTTCACTTACCAAGTTGTCTTGTTTGCATTGGTGGGTTTTCAGACTTTTATTTCTCCTAGAAACTAGAGTTTATGTTCAGTCACTTTAGTCACTGAAATCTCTAGCATTTTTGTGCATTTTTATTCAAGTTTATGAAGCATTCAGCCTGTATATATCAACCCCCTGTATGTGTTACTCACTCTACATGTTACCCCCTGTACGTGTTACTCATTGTATGTGTTACTCACTCTACATGTTACTCACTGCACTGTGTTACTCACTGTATGTGTTCGCTAGGTGATGGTCCCCAGTGTAGAGACTATGTTATTCAACTCGGGGTTGTCGACCCTCTCCTGAAGTTCATTTCTGACGAGATTCCCATGACCTTTCTGCGTAACGTCACATGGGTGATCGTGAACCTGTGCCGGAACAAGGAGCCGCCGCCCCCCTCGGACACCGTGCAGCGCCTGCTGCCGGCCCTCTGTGTCCTCATCAATCACTCCGACACCAACATACTGGTGGACACCGTCTGGGCTCTCTCCTACCTCACAGACGCCGGCAACCACTACATCCAACTCGTCATCGACTCGCAGGTCGTGCCCAAACTCGTAGAGCTGCTCGCCTCTCCTGAGGTCAAAGTTCAGGTTTGTTGCTCCTCCTTGCAATATATATACTTTGATAGACTGTATAGACGTTATATTCTACACAGTATACATATACTATATGCAGGTAAGGCATGGGTGCTATATATAGAATTCTTTACAAGTAATAACTGGACTGGGCTTTAGAAGCCATTGACTCTACTTGCTAGCACTCTGTACCTGCTCCTAATTTTTGTTTGTTGAGAAAATACTAATGATAACATTACTATAATTATTGTTATTGTTAATATTATGTATTCTCATTATTACTATTATTTACTCTTCTAATTTATTGCTTAAATAAGTAGCTTATCAGACTGTATAATATCAGCAATTCATTTGTTTCACCTACTTTTGCTCTCCCCTGTACTAACAACTTCAGCTGAGCACCAGTAACACTGTTACATGTCCCCTGATTTGTAGACGGCTGCATTGAGAGCTGTGGGTAACATTGTCACTGGCACCGATGAGCAGACTCAGCACGTCCTCAACTGCAGGGCTCTGGTTCACTTCCCAGCTCTCCTCCAGCACCATAAAGAGAAGATCAACAAGGAGGCTGTTTGGTTCCTCAGCAACATAACAGCTGGTAGCCGAGATCAGGTGCAGCTGGTGATAGACGCGGGGCTTATACCCTATGTCATCCAACACCTCCTGAAGGTATGTCATCTCCACTAGTAGTAGCAGCAGTAGTAGTAGTGGTAGCAGTGGTAGTGGTAGTATTAGTAGTAGTAGTAGTAGTAGTAGTAGTAGTAGTAGTAGTAGTGGTGGTAGTGATAGCAGTGGTAGTGATAGTAGTGGTAGTGATAGTAGTGGTGGTAGTATTACTGGCAGTATTAGCGGTAGACCCACATATTGTTAATATAGTGTATACTAACCGCATCTACAAGGCGTGCTTGTAATGCTAACCCAGTAAATCATACTGAATACTCACTCACTTGACGGCAGATGATAGGATTTACTAACTAGGAGTTGTCTGTTCACAGAGTGACTTTCAGACTCAGAAGGAGGCAGCCTGGGCTATCAGTAACCTGGCAATCAGTGGCAGCAAGGAGCAAGTGGAATATATTGTGATGCAGGGTGTCATACCCCCATTCTGCAATATGCTCTCTGTTAAAGACACCCAGGTGATTATCTGCTAAAATGGTGTTACTGTTTAAATTGTTATTCCTCTGTGTTATAAATATACTCAAGTCTAGTGAAATATTGAAGTATGATCAGACAAATGGACAAGTAGTGGTCATCTTCAGAAACGTCTGCGTAGAATTTATTAGTCTCATACTCACTCACTCACTCACTCACTGTGGGTTGAGGACTCCAACCTACTGCTGAGCAGTGCAGTACTGTAATAGTGTCATCCTCACTGCGTCCAAATTAGTTTTTGCAAGTTCATTGATGAATACACATTTTGCTGAATATCTTCTTTGCAGAGCCCCTCTTCCACTTTATCTTGTTTTTTATCTTTATAAAATATTTATATTCTGCTTTCAATGGCAACCGAGGAATAAATTATTGTCATGCGTTGGTGGATATGCAAAATGACCTTCACCCTTGTGTCTTCTATTCTAAAATACATTTATCAAATATACTTTAAGAATAAAAGCACTTTTTACTCTTGTTTATTTTGCCTACCCAATTCAAGTCATTTTTTATAAGATTTAAATGTGTTGAAAAATTAGTTATTTTTACGATAAATACAGTATTTGTATCTCACGCTTTCCCCTTTGTGTGTGTAGATTGTGCAGGTAGTCCTCGATGGTCTCAACAACATTCTGAGGTTAATCAGTGACGCGGCGGATGAGACAACTCTCGATATCGGAGCCCTCATCGAGGAGTGCGGTGGTCTAGACAAGATCGAGGCCCTACAAGGTCACGAGAATCAAGACATCTACAGAATGGCGTTCAGTATCATCGACACGTACTTCTCACCAGAGGTAAGGGACACTTTGCAAGAACCTGCTTGAAATATGTGCTTGTTTTGGGATTTTATATGGTTTTGTGCAACTAGTTACCCTGTGAAGTATTTCTAACAGAGCTGAATATTTGTTAGTTATATCTAGTTATCTTGTGAAGTATTTATAGCAGAGTTGAATATGTGAATCGGCATCTCAGACTAATGGAGTTGTCTTCTGTTACTTTGCAGGACGAGGAAGACACAGCTATAGCACCGGAGCAGGGTGATGCCGGCTTTCAGTTTGACCCCGGCCAGAACAGCGGTCAAAACTTCAACTTCTAATTACTAGGAGTTGAGGGTGGAGAGTTCGTCTGCTTGATTGTATGATGAATGAGTCTGAGTGACTGTGACTGTGGTGCGACTGTGTATCTGTATGACTGCATGAGTGTGAGTGAGAGAGATTGAGAGAATACGTGATTTCAACTACTTAATATCTACTCTACCGCATGTTCTCTGCTACTTCCTCCTACCTTCTCTCTCTAAACATCCACTCTTCTGCTCTCAATACATTCTCCAACCGGTTCTATTCAAAAGGCTAGTTGTTCTCATAGTGAAGGTTCAGCACGCAGCAATATTTAAAGATGGCGAATGCCGGTGGCCACTACAACTGATATGTGAAACTAGTGACATCTACAAATGATATTATTGGCAACTAGTGTCTTCTGCAGTTGAAGTCTGCAACAAGTGTTTTTATCGCAGGTTGTCTTCAGCCTGAGATTTTCATAACATTTTATGAGAGGTTATTTTCAATTAAAGTTTATCTGCCAGCCACTAGTTTATCTGCCAGCTACCAGTTTATCTGCTGCCAGCCACTAGTTTATCTGCCAGCCACTAGTTTATCTGCTGCCACCGGTTTATCTGCCACTGATGCTGCGAGAAGGAAGAGAACAAACTGGTATTATCATGTCACGCTATCTGCCTGGCATAACTCCTAATCCTCGACGCTCAACATTGGCAATGTGCTGGTTTACTATACGGGAGTTGTGTGCTCAAGTATTTGATGCCATTGTTGGGAGTTGTCATTCCTGTCTGCCTGTTGTATGACTGTGATATCCCTTGTGTGTGAGTATTGCATGATTTTTACCCATTGCTGCTAAGTGTAAAGTATTCTATAAGATAAATCTATTTTTTGCGTTTACAGTAGTTTTTTTAATTTTGGTTAGATACGCGTATCTAATTGTATGGAGAATAATTGTTTGAATGAGTAAGTTTTTAAATTATAATGAATTTTGTTATAGTACAGTTCTAATGAGTGTTGAGCTTTTGATAGTTTGCTTCTTGCTTGAGGTGTGTAGGTTGAATAAGGTCTTGGTACAGGTACTTTTGCTGTAAAGTATGTTCATAGTGTTTTAGTTTTGACAATTTGTCAAGTTATACAAGTCAACTTTTGTGGAAATCTAGATTTCAGCTTTTGATGAGGTTTTACCAATAAAATTGTTTTGTTTATAAAAATCGAAAATACTCCCAGTTGTTGGTGTAAGGCTAAAAATAACTTGTATATTTATAATATGTTAATGGTATATAGAAATTGAAATATGTACAATTTTTATAAAGCTCGGAACGGTGATGCAAACTGCACGGCTTTAAGAATTTTTATAAGTATATTAGATATGTCGTGCTAGTTGAGCATAGTAGCAGCTGAAAGTCAGTCTGAAATAATCTCGAATCTGGTTTGTCCGAGTCCATAGACTGGGTGATGTATCATATTCTTGGTATACGCTCTGCAGGTAATAAACAGCAGGGATCCTACAATTATATAATTTAACAGTTTTTATGAAAGATAAAACTAAGTAAAATAGCATTTTGTAACTTTTTCAAGTAAAATCTAAATTTCACAGCTATAAAGGCTCATTGATTCAAATTAGAATGCTTGCATTTTGTTTTCTTGATTTGCAATGACCAATCCTTGTTTCACACGAGTGTGGAAAAAATTACAGTCATGTTTTCATAAAGTTATCAAGTAATGATCTAGTGCAAGGGTGTCCAACCTATTCAGAGTGAGGGCCACTGAAAGGGAATATTCCATGACGAGGGCCACATTGTAAACTGTAGTTTAAGCTGGGGGGCCACAGTATTAGTAATTTTCAAATACTTCCAAATTCTCATTTATCATTACACAATGAAGTCATAATAGTAAATGCAGTGTGTAGCATGTGTATAAATAAGACATTTAAAAGTAGTTTTTTCACTCTAATTTATGTATACTGTAAAAAATGATTTTAGTTGTATGCCTTTGAAGGCCACATAAATGTAGGCTGGGGGGCTACATCCGGCCCCAGGGCTGCCTGTTGGACAGCCCTGATTTGGCTATGCAAATCTTGTTATTACAGTGGTAAAACTAAACACACTGCGCCAGAGAAGTTGAGTTGATTTTGTGATATTTATAATAATATACAAGTTTATAAAATAGAATATCCTAGTTGATAATTAAGATAATATGTCAGAAGTTGGAGTTGTCTTACTGTGAGGAAGGTTGAATAATTGCACAGCAACTAATGGTGACTTGTAGCCCTGTTGACCAACAAAAGGGAAATAATCAAAGCTCCACCCTTGTTGAGGATAGTAAGCTATGTCGGCCAGGGATTCATTAGTCACGGGATCCTACAATCATTTATACCTATTTAACGAAGTTGCTGAAACAATTGAAGCAGTTTTAAAAGTTAATATAACAAAATAATATATAATATAATACATATATGACTGTTATATAACTATGTATATATGACATATAATATTTATAAAATAGTAAAATTTTGCAATATTGAACACTATTGAAAACCATTCTTTTCCACAACCATACATCATGATTTATTACTTGCTATTTAAAAGCAACTTAAATTATTTCACCCACTCATAAGCTACTTTAAAACTTAGCAGAAATTCCTACTCACTGTGCCAAAGCACTTGACTGTAATAACATCGGGCTTCCAGATGTCCCTGATCTCTTCTGGAACTTCGTCTATACTCTCGTAGTTCTCTGGCTCCCAGTTATTTATCTAAAAGTTTAATTACAGTTCACCTTTGAAATGTGCCCAGCCATATAACAACTGGATAACATCCAACAGCAAAATATTCTTGCAAACGGATGCATGCGAGTGTTGAAGTCGAGCTTAATTAATTTGAATATAATCAGAGAACTTTGGCTATTTCAGTTTCTCCACTACCACAGCTCATCTATGGAGAAAGGAACTTCTGCTAAATACCTTAAAGTTTGCCTAATTAAAAAACAACACCTGCCAAAGTCATTTGACAGAACTTAATTTATAGAAGTTGCACCAACAAGCTCATGCAGGATACAGAAATTGCTCATATATTAAAGTCATTAATATATTTTAGAGGTACTGAACTTAGTGTCTGCCAAATTCCTTTCAATAAAAAATGTTCTGTTGAATATTTTCAACCCTAATTTTTCAGCCTACTGAAAATACATATAATTGTTTAAATTTATGTCAGTGTTTTTTTGTTTTTCTAAATTGTATAAACAGAACATGAAATAACTTTCATGCATATATATTGTGTTCTCAAATAAATGAATCACATAAACTATAGTAGCAGCAAATAGGAAGCTCAAGCCACAGGCCTAACTGCAAGATTAGTGTCTGTAGATAAGTAACTACAGCATGTATAACTTTTTGAGCAACTTTGGGTGGTTGTTTTACTACAAAATGTATAACTTAACAGTCTCTTAACTTTGACAGGTTCTATATCTAGGGCTTATATTAGGCAATCCACTTCCTACAATCCCGCTGTCGTCTAAATGCTGTAGTAGCATTAATTTACCTTCCATCATTGCTCAAATTTTGCTATTTAAAATTCCTGTTGTTATTAGAGGTAAACTGCACACTTCAGCAACAGTTGCTGACATTTTCAATACAAATGTTAGCTTTATATTTGCTAAACTTACTCTATTTAGTTTGAGTATAATGCAGGGCTCTCCCTCCCACCACCCATAGTCATCTTCGTAAACACACGGTCTAATATAATCCAACTTAAACTCGCACACTTTCTCTATATCAGAGTCTGTTCTGCCTTCAGTACAGTCTATAAAGTTACCATTCTCTGACGTCCATTCAGCTGGTTCATAACCTACCAGATGTAAACAACAAGAAGAAGTTATAAATCATAGAGTTCTAAATTTTAATTTTCATTTATAGAGGATGTTTCAAATGGTAAATATTATAATTTTTCAATTATATGTGTCCAAGATATTCTGTTTAGTCATCATTCCAATTGTTTGAGACGATAACTGTTGTTGCCTTTATAAATATCTGTAAAAACACCTTGTAGCCATTCTATTTTTAAAAATTGTACAGGACTTTTATAAATGTTCTTCTTAACCACAGTTGCGAATAAAATAAATTTTTCAAACTTTATACACATGTATGTTTCATATCTTAGTGCAAAGTGCATAAAATAGTTACCTGATAGAAAATCTTGATACATCATTTCTCTGATCATTCCAACTTGAGTCTCATTGGATCTGACGTAGCGAATCAGAGTAGACTTTCTCTCAGGGTCTAGTATCGGGATATGACTGACTCCTACCAACACATATCATATCACATATATTATATATATATATATATACTGTATATATATATACTGTATATATATATACTGTATATATATATACCGTATATAGGCCTACAGTGATCAGTGACTATAATTTCAGCAGCAGTGTAATGGTTATAGAGTGCTGGTCTAGTAAACATGAGGTCAGTGGTTTAAGTTCAAACACCAGTGCATGTTAGGGAGAGCATTCAGCCATTATTCCTCATGTGCCACCTTTGAATAAATCCTTAGTCCGATTTCCATCAGGAGTTCTCACCAGGACAGTGAGTATAAACTGAGTAAGCGGGCAACGCTAGAATTTAGTAAATTTTTTGTTTTCAAAAGTAAATAAATTCACCAGGTGTCCATGCCATTCCGTCTTCTCCTGAATAAATGGGGTCGTCTGCATTGAGAATCACCCTGAACCATGTGAACCACACCGCAGAGATGAAGCACGCCAGACCAGTGTAGAAACAAATGTAGAACCCAATCAGTTGCACTGAAAACACAACCAACAGTACTCTGTACTAAGTGAAAGTATGTAAGGACTGCCTTCACCTCATAACTGTGAAATAGTAAGATTATTATACATACACCATCGGATGTAGTTCCTTCCCCATAACTCTTTCTTCTCTGCATCATATGAGTTAATAAAGAACTGGTTTATTGTTTGAAATAGTCCGGATATTCCTTCCTTTTGAGAAGGGGGCTCTGTACGCACCCTAATAAATACAGTGACTGTCACTAAGTTATCTGCTATACTAAAATAGCATGTATACATTTACTAGTTTTCTACTTACATCTTATTGGCCAGAAACAAATGAAGACTAAAAAATAGCCTTTCTTTTGGTGAATTTATCCCTCCGCAATTTTCAGTCAGAAACTCAATTTGGCAAAGTTAAAAAGCTTGCCGTTCATTTTAAAAGCCAGTTGTCAAAATGTTGTCTTGTAATAACTTAATCAGCCGATTTCAGAATAATAATCAAAGGGAATGATAACTCCTTGTAGATACCATTATTTGATTATTAGATCGTTGACTAGATGACTTAGTTACAAAAGCTGTAAACAAAGTTTCAGAAATTCAAGTAAAGCGTAATTTTTCTAGTTATATCAGCTACTCTTCTTTATTGCTATAGACTTTACAACCTCATTAAGTTTTCAAAATGCATCAAATAGTAAAGGTATAAACTATGAACACATTTTTAAACTATCCAAGAGAGAGTTTACATAGTCCTATAAAAATATACACTACAGCTATAAGTATGTCAAAACTGGGCTGGAGTCATCAACAACAGATATTTTTTAAGTATTCGTAAGCAAATCTTTTGAAAGAAATAGGTGGAAATTGATTAATAGTTCCTTAATAAATATAAAGACTGACTATAAAAGGTGGAACTTTATAACTCTGGTTTCATTAATCATGATTATTTCACTTGTAATGTGACTCAAAGCTATTTCCCATGAATAATCTAGACTTAGTAGATGCCTTCCCTGGCCATACAGTATGTCTTCGTAGAGAAGGGCTAAACACAGCTCTTGAAGTTGAATGATATTTGCATTAGCTTTTACTAAACAATACATGCCAAACCCTATGGCCTATATTATGCACACATTGAGTTAAAAGAGAATATACCAACAATATACAGGTATATAACCACATAGTCATGTTGTAATACCTAAGTTTATATGTGTATAATCTGAAAACCTTCAGCACATACTATTATAAAGCCTATATATTATACTATATTATATTATATAATTGTAACTTATAAAATTTAAGCATTCTGTATTTGAGTAGTTGGATTTAATAGTAAAAATTTCAGAAAAAAATAATCTCTGCATTTTGTGTGTGTGTGCGTGTGTGTGTGCGTGTGCGTGTGTGTTTGCGTGTGCGTGTGCGTGTGCGTGTGCGTGTGCGTGTGTGTGTGTGTGTGTGTGTGTGAGTCTATTGTATGCGTTGAGTGTTACAGTGTGTGTATATGTCTGGAAGTCGCCGGAAAAAACTATGTAAGCCAATAACAGGAGAATATTAAACAATTCATGCTAGAGTTATAATCTCTTATTCGACAGAGTTTTAACTTGTTGATTTAAAACACACATAATATAGTGAGACAGTATGATATTAGGTGATTTGATTAACATAAACGCAGGAGCTATTAGCCACAGATAAAATGCTTGTGATCAATTTCAATGACAGTCTAACAGAATATAACTGAATCGGTGTCTGGTAAAAATGGCACAGGTAAGAATGGCACAAGTAAAAATGGCACGGTACAAATGGCAAAAATGGCAAAGCAGGTAAAAATAGCACATTTCAATATTAGGGTTTGGGGTTCGGGTTTAAGAGTTGGGGGTTTGGGAAAATATAACATCTGTGTGCTATTTTACGTACTTTTTCATTTGTGCCATTATTACCTGTGCCATTATTACCTGTGCCAGTTTTACTTCAAATCAACTGAATAATATTACTTTTGCTTAATCATAAATTTTTAAAATAGGAGAATAAAAAGCGCTTAATTCCTAAAGTTTTCACACAATTTTTGTTTGTTAAAGTAAGAATTTGAAGAAAATAAAATTCTTTGAACTTAGATGAAGCAATTAATTTCCTTTATGCTGGTGATTGCTTATAAAATACTTTCAAGCTGGTATGTGATATATGACTAGCTCATTTCATTATTAGCATATAATACCAAAACAATAACATTTACCAGATATTTCAACATAGTATACTATTTGGTGGATTAGTGACAAACAAAAGACATGAAACTTTTCCAATCTTTGACGAACATATCTTTGCCCAATTGAACTAGTATTACCATTACTTAACATTCAATTAACCTTTACATACAACCATTACCTATAGCCTAACCTTTACTTGTAACCTAGCTTTCACTCAACTATAAGCAGAGATTTTGTTTCTGTTTACTGTATAGAAAAGAATTGCAAAAGCTTTTTACTGCTGCAAATGTTTCAATTTGTTAACCTCAAGACAAACAAATCTAACAAAACATGAGCCACAAGTTGCTTGCAGTTTATCTTATCAAATTACAGCCACTCATGTGTGAGCTAACATACAGCATTGCTTTTCAAGGTAGAGGTTTTACCTGGGCTTTATGTCAAGTTCAAACTAATGAAATTGTTATGCCAAATAATTCAAAACATATTATGTAGGTCACTTTTTACCTTTTGCTGGCAGACATTTAAAGTAAGAGCGTTTGATATATTGATCTATTACTCTAGTATTGGTATAAATCAATATCATAATAATATGCAGACATATTTAAATTTGGAACATTTTTGTGGTCTGATTGCAATGGGCTGCAAGTAATTAATTAATTTTGCCTTCAATATATCAAAACATATTTAATTTATTTCAGTTGGTGGCTCAGACTCAGTATTATAGCATAATGGTAGACTAGCTACATGTCAGCTACTTACCTTTTCTCTAGCTTTAATTTCTTTTCCAACGAATCGTCATACATTATTTATGAACTTAATTATATTCAATATGGCACCAGTATCCAGGTCTGTAAAAAAATGCATAGTCTACAGCAAAATGTGAGTGTCTACTACTTTAATACTATAAGTAAACCCCATACGAAATTGCAGCCTTTTCCAGTCACTTAAACTACGCTTAGACATCAGTTCACAATAATCAGCAGAAAATCTTATAAATAGCATTATAGTTGTAAAGTTTGAGAGCTCCAAACTAAATGACCCGCAAAAGAACAAAGTTGTAGGTTGAACTAAGACTAAAGTTGAGTAGCATAATAACTAACACACCATATCACATGGTATATTAGTCTATAATTTTCTGTTAACCAAACAGCAACAGTTGCTGTTTGCTAGGTTGATTGTAGAGAAGACAGGATAGATTACAGTGATAAAACCTGATAAAAGTTGATAATGTACATATGTACTAGTTTAACAAAATTTAAAATTGTTCCTAGTAATGAATATTCACTTTACCTCAGTTAGTTTAATCCTCACTCCAATGCACAAGAAATAAAACAGCACAAGATTGGCAATAGATGTTATAGGCTAGTGAAGTTGAATATATTTATGCATCTGGTTAAATCTTATGACAAATACTTTTCTGAGAGCTCTGTGTATACTATCACTCAAGACTGAGATCAAACAATGTTGCAACTTACACATATAATTATTATCAGACGTGTTACAAGCAGACGTACAGTGTAGGTATTGAAATATGCAAATAAATGAACAAGGTTTGCCATCAGCTATAAATATGAATATTTATGATAATGAAGTAAAATTCCAAATTCCCTCAACTTGCCTTCACACATTGTGATCTTTTTCGTTCCAACAATATATTATGCGTTTAGTAATATACATGTTTTGGGTTAAAGTGTACTTACCTGTTTGGACTATGTCAATATGCACCTGGGGTATATACTTACTCACCTGAGGTGTGTTGTTACTTAACTTAAGTCTCTTACTTGAGATTATCTTTCGATATTGAGCTGTAGTGTTACGTACCTGAGGTATATCATTATGTACCTAAAGTATACTTCTAAGTATCTTAGGTACAATGTTGCTTACATAAGATACATATATAGTTAATACCTGAAGCATATTGTTATGCATGCATCTACCTGAGGTACTTCATTAGGTACTTAAAGTATATCGTTAAGTATTTGGGGTATATTATCACCCACCTGAAGGATGTCCAACGTACTTTTACTTATGATGTTCTCTCTTCTTATCCAGTATTTGTTCTCTAAATCATGTGATCAATAGTAGTTGTTGGACCAATAAACCCACAATACCGTCTCATATGAGCCACTAGCAAGACCTCTAATCTACCAGCCACTCTCTACTTACCAGCCCAGCTTGCTGTGTGTTAACTGCTAGTTGGGAAATAATGCCCTTTTGAATATGACAAGCGGAGATCTTAGCTTTGAATATTTATGCAGGGCGTGTTCTTATATTTGCCGGTTTAGATCACAGACTTCTACTGTGGTCTCTGGCTATAACTATATAGTATGATGATTAATATGCCTTGTGATGGGATGTGTCTGTCTGTCTGTCTGTTCTAGAATGCTGATAGATCTCTGTTTGAAGGTATCAGTGGTCTTTAAGAATTTCCATATTAGGGCATGTTGTATATAATGTACTATATATTATATATTACATATTATACATCATATATTATATATTAAACATTATATATTATAGCCCTATACTATACATTATATATTGTGTATGTGTATTATATGTTGTATATATTATACATTATAGGCCATACTATATACTATATATTATATACTATATATTATATACTACATATAATATATTAAATATTATATATTATATGCTACATTATTCAGTTGAGCATTTAATATAAAAAATTATTGACATATCATTTTTGTGTTCTCCCAGTTCATACCCATCTTCTTCCACAAGTAATTTGTTACAATAATCATGGCAAACCATTAAGTTGTACATTGACCCCGGGCTTATTGGTTTTTAATCATACAGATGCATGAAGTAAATAATACTGCATAAAGCTGAGGGTAAAGAGAAGTTACGGTGGATGCACATTGCACACACAGGGTAAATATTCACTTCACTTTGAACAGCAATGCAGTGTTAGTCCCCAGTCCCACATAGAAATAGCCCAAAAACTATCTTGGAAATAAAATGTTACTATACCTGCGTAAAACAATTTTTCCCAAAACCAGAACTTGATTCAAAATTTCCTTTCTGATGTCCAACAGACACAAAGTTTAAAAACCAAACAGTCTGTTGTCCTGGCTGACATAAGGGATGCGGTCATGGAGAAATGTAGCAAAAGAAAATATTTTTTCAACAAGAATTTCAATCTGCGCTTAAATCAACACATGATTAGAAAAATTAAAGAGCTTTGGCTATTGAAACCACTCTGTTACTGCACTACAACGCATCAAAAGTGTGATTATTAGCTTTGCAGTTTACATGCCGGATCTATCAGCTGACTACCAGAACAGGACGGAGTAGAGATAAGTGAGGTGAAGATCTACCAACTGACTAGAACTAAGAGTTCACAGTATTGGACTAGCTCTTTGTGACTGTTTCAGAGAGTTGTTATATTTTGTATAACACAAAACTATGAAAGTTTTTTTGACGTCATATGAATTTTTACGTGACCTCACTTTCATTTTAAACACAAATACAAATAAAAGGCAAACCCAGCATAGAAAGACCCATTGAATAAGTTTATACTCTCAATCCATACCCAATACATTCTAATCAACTTTGACAAGTAACGGTCAGATATTAAATAGACTGGAAAGTAGCGATGCCATGTTCTTATGTTCAATTTTACTTCTTATGTTGGAGTTGTGCATCTTGGCTTATCATTTAGATTAGCATGCTGGTTTTTAAAAAGTAAAGCTTTCTGAAACTATACCAAAATTTTACATATTATATTATTATATTATAATATATTATATTATATTACATCATATTATGTGTATTTTATTGTACTATATGGTTTTCATTGCATTATATTGTATTGAGCATTGCCAGTGCCATATATATATATCGCACTGTATTGGTTTTATATTATACCATAATATTATAGAATATTATACGTATTTTGTTATGATATATTATACTATATTTTTTTGTTTTATTACATAATTCTAAGGTGAATCTTTGCTAGTAGATTGAAAATAATCAGGCTCATTAGCCATGAACCAAGGTTAGATAACTCTCTAGCCTCGGTTCATGAGCCAATGAAATACTATTTCATGTAAAAATTTTAAACTGCGCAATTTTCTTTTAATTTTAAAAGCTTCTCTAGTATCAGTGTATGTTTTGCAATTATAATGAAATTGAAATTTAGAATATTATTCAATTGCACAGGTGTGTACACACAAGTGTACAATTATTTCACACAAACCATATAGGTAACAATATTTCACACGTATGTTGAGAACATTATCAAATATAACAATATATGTGTATGTATAGTTGTATTATTTTAATTTTTTATTGCAAAATATATGTACATTAATAGAAATATAGTATTACCAACAGGTAAAGAGACGCTTTGCCATGTTGGTGTAGATACACAGTAATATACAGTTATGGCGGTTGATTGTAGAAACTTAGTCTGAAATAATCTCAAATTTAGTTTGTCCTAGTCCATATGATGCTTCATAAACCATATTCTTTGTGTAGGCTTTACAGGTGATGAAAACTATCATACCTGCAAAGGATATTATTCTATATAGTATTATATAATACATCATACCATATGAGTTTATACAGTGCATAATACTATATGTTAGCTTACATTAATCCATGCAGCCTACCATATAATATTGTATAATGCATTATGCTGCATAGTACACACGTTATAACATTATATGGTGCATTAAATACTTTATATTATTATATAGTTTAATATATGTTATTACTATATAATATTATATTATATATTTCACTCTATAAAATTATACAATACATTGCACTATATATTATTATAATATTATTATTATAATTATATAATTTTATATATTATTAGATAATAATATTATTTAATAAAATATGTACTACAAAGTGCTAAATAGTACATTATGCTATAATATAATATGCCATACAGTATCTACATCATACTATCTGTATTATAAAGACCAACTAGATTTTCTATGCACGACTAACAATAAAATATAGTCTACATGTCTAAAGTCTAAAATTAAATTCACTCAATTTTTTACTGCAGTAAAAGTTTCAGTGAATTTAATTTTTGGGCTATAGTAAATAAACTTTATGGGAATTTACTATCATCCTTTATTTCCATTTTATGCAGCATATAAAAGTTACGTTAAGTTAGTATGTTATAGTAGTTAACTGCTTCAACTATACATATAGCAATGCAAAGCCTTTTAGGTCGTATTTCAGAATTTCAGATTTGATCAAATTTTGTTGCACGAATGACTGCAAAAAATACTTTCCCAGGCCATTTAGTTCAATAATTTTTGATGAATAAAATTTAATAAGCAGTTGTCTCCTCTCTACTGATTTAGTGGTAGAATATTAAGAGAATACATTGTCACTGATATTCACACTTACGATGAGGTAAAGACATAAACTGAACAGCCACCAGAGGGGATTTATATCCTTGTTGACCAGTAAAAGGGTAGTAGTCAAAGCTCCACCCCTGTTGGGGGTAGTACTCGATGTCTCCGAGATTCTCCCGGGATACTGGGTCCTAACAGACAGACAAAGCATATTATTAGCTCACATGATGCTTTGTTACACTTCATGTATTTACTCAATTAGGGATTAAAAGTTTGAAATAGTGTTAACCATTTCACAATAATTATCAAAACTGTATTGTTTTATAGTAAAATGTTGTATGATGTTAATGTATACTATTATGCAAGTTTTGTTATAAATTTATTTTAGTGCTTTATAAAAATATATGTGGTAAAATTTGCTTGCAGTTATAAAAAATTCATGCTAATTTGAAAATTTAGAAGCAATTTCATTAATAATTTCAATGATGCAATAAAAAGTTTGTTTTGATTACTTTCCAATCTTCTGTCACATAAAGTTAAAAATGAGTCAATTTTCATCAAGCATTATATTTTATTAAGCAATTAAACTCAATTCTTGCCAATACCATGTGAGTGTATATGCCCAAAGTCCTAGTCAAAATTATTAAAAATTTCTGTTTAGGCTTTTATATATCAGCTAGCACAAAAATATTAGATTGTCAAATTAAGAAGTGCTGTGATAATTCCATCAAGCTGATTGGCTAATGATAGAACCTATACAACAAATAAGTACTAGACAAAACTGTGAGTAGATAACTTCTAAGATCACCTGGAGAATTACCAATATATAGGGTACACTGAGAGAAGAGATAAAATGTAACTTACGGATCCGAAGCACTTGACTGTAATAACATTTGGCTGCCACACATCTTTGATCTCTTCAGGGACTTCATCTATACTTTCATAGTTTTCGGGAACCCAATTATTCACCTTTGATAAAGATATAAATGAAATCGTTTGTTTGATTATAAATTGAAAATCAAGGTTTTAGAATCATTATTAAACCATAAATCAAACTATAATGTCCTCCGAGGTATAAACTTAGTGTACTGGTAATATTCTGATATGCAATCTCACTGTTCAGTTAGCAATCAGCAAACGTTTAATAAATGTTTAATTGCACAAATTGAAATGAATCAAAGTAGTTTTAGTTTATTTTTATTTCATGTTGTTTATATTCTATTTTTATTCCATTTCTACTTTTTATCGCATTGTATTTTATTTATATTTTGTTTATATAAAATGACTAACTAGTCCTCTTTATACTCAATAACTTGTATCAATTCGAATAAGGATTAACAGAATTTTTATGCATTAAACAACTTCAGCTGACTAAAAGTTAGTAGCAGAAGATATTCTAATGATAGCCTTAGTATCCTATACCTTGTTCAGTTTCAGCATAATGCAAGGCTGGCCGTCACCAAACCCATAGTCATCTTCAAGAACACACGGTCTGATATCATCCAACTTAAACTCACACACTTTCTCTATATCAGGATCTGTTCTCCCTTCAGTACAGTCTATAAAGTTACCATTCTCTGACGTCCAATATTCTGGCTCATATGCTACAGCATAAATAAATAAATAAATAAATAAGTAAAACAAATATTATCATATATATGTGTGTGCGTGCGTGTGATAGTATTTTAATACATTTATAGTTAGAACATTCTACTGCTAACAATTTTATAAGTCTTCTGTATATAAAATGTTAAAAAATACAGTAAAAAACTACCCGTCAGCTAAAATGTCTCATTTACATTTCATGTAATCTACAAGTATTATTCAGCAGTTATAAAGTTGATAGATAAAACAATTTGTTTATGTTAGTTTTTTGCAACTAAAAGTTTTATTCTTACAGCAAGTTGCAATATAAACCTATATAACATCTCGTTATAATGATAATAACATAACTAATTATAGTATCTCTAACATACTATATACAATGGTGTATTGAAAGTATATTGTCAACACTTACTATAAATATTATAAGGCATATGCAATGTTGTATCATTGCATAATAAATTATCATTATCTATATTAATCAGTGCAGCATAAAGATTTCCAAACCTGATTAAACTTGGTTTAGTTAGAAAAAGAGACCTTGTCAAGTATATACTATATATATGTTACTGCCTGCTATATACTAACATTTACATCAGATGAAAGAGCTTATCTGCAGTATAATCTATAAACTAGACTCTAGAGGCTTTATAAGCTGCATACGTACATTTTAGGAAGCTGTCATACATGTATGTAACTATTTCTTGAACTTGGCTATCGTTTGATCGCGAGAATCTTATTAAAGTAGACTTTTTATCTTTGCCTATGAGGGGAACATGACTAACTCCTGGATAAAATACAAAGCAACACACGTGTCTAAATATAGCATTATAATATAATATACAGAGTGATATAGCATAGTGTAATATATAGCTAAGTAAAACAGACTAGCTCATGTCTCATGTGTATAACTTTTCTTACTGAGAAAAGCAACACACACACACACGCACACGCACACGCACACGCGCACACGCACACGCACAAGCACACGCGCACGCGCACACACACACACACACAAAACACACCAATTAAATGCAGAACACTTGTAGATCCACAAGCAAATAATTAACAATTTGTAAAATAGGTGCCCACTCCATGTTACTAAGCAGGCTGGTGTAATAAGTTTATAAGTTGTTCCACAAACATTCCCTCTCAGTAGTATGAAGCACCTTATTATATCCTATATGATACATTCAACTGTATAGCATCATACAAAATACATAACTTATAATTATATTTTCATTTACCATTACTATGTTGTGAATATGGGGTATAGAAATTGTTCGCAGCTTTCAAAGTTGAACAAACTTTCTATAGGGTCTAGTTTAAAGTATACCAATGAGTGAAATAATTGATAATTACAATAATTTGTATCAAGTCTGTTTGCTTTTATACATGTGTGTGTGTGTAATGAACTTTCATACTTTAGCATTTTATAGCAAACAAATAATCCACTAGGTCTTTATGCATTTTAATTTTGTTTGTTCCCACTGCATAATAATAGGCACCTGGGGTCCAGGCCAGGCCTTCTTCAGGCCCAGAATACTTTGGACTGTTTAAATCAAGTATAACTCTATCCCATAAGTAGAATAGTCCAAAGAAGAAGCTCAACAGGGCCGTATAAAACACCGAGTAGAAGGCAATGGTTTGACCTGTAACAGACAGATATAATATGATCATAATATTATATAATATATTAGACACAGGTATCTATGTGTTTAATATATTACACATAATAAAATATATTTATTAATAAAGAGTTCCGAAGCACTAATTATAAACATGCAAATGAATAAAACCCTCTACAAAGTTATAATACCATTTCATAAGAAAAATAATTTATGGCTCATATATTCCTATGTAGATGCAAAAATCAACTGACACGTTATGCAATACCAATGAAGCTGAGAGATTCTATGCATTCATTATTATTGGATATAAAGTGATGCATCATATTCTCCTACAATTATTACATTTATGCGGTGTTGACAATAAAATGCTCTAATGACACATACAAACATGCTGCAACATGAGCATATTTTGCAATCTTTGCACACAAATAAACACCTGCAAACTATAGCAATACGGCACACAGTGTATTGACTGTGGAAATTAGGAATTGTGAAAACTGTTGTTGATGAAGACTCATTTCTGCCCACCAATAGTCTGTGATATATTATTATTTCACAATGTCAGAATGTTGGAGAGCTGCACATTCTTTGACACATGACGTATTTTATAGAGCAAAACTGACAGCCTGTGGTTAGCAGTTAATAAATTAAATTCTTCAAATATCTTTCAGCAGATTTATGACAAATACAAATAATATGTTCATATATTAGAAGTACCACGCAGTTTTACTGTAAAAAGCAGTGCATATAACATATAGCCTGTATTCATATGTAGCATAAACACTTGGAAAAACTCGAGCCTATTGTACACCACCCTCAGCTTATCTTATTTTCATCATTTACAACTGCTACAGAGAAAAATTAGTTATAATGCCAGATAAATTTTGTTAAGCTAAGCATTATATGTTTCAAACCACAAAAACTGAACATTTTGAAAAAAAAGATAATTTAGTATGTTATATAATAAGCCAAATAAGCAATACATGTAATAATTTAACAAGCATATACCATACTATAATTATCATGTCATAATGCGTTATAGAAATTGAAATTATACAATATAATAAATACCCCATCTCAAAGGAGATCTGCCTAAGAATTCATTAGTTTCAGGGTTGTATGCATTAGACAAATACTGAAGTGTTTCCTGGACTATTCCAACCATGTCGTTGTTTTTACTGGATCCATTTCTGTAATTCTGTGATTTTGATGCAACAGATGGTGCCCTAAAATAAGTGCTAATATTTGTATAATAAACAAAATATTATTATATTTTAACTATACATAGCTTAGCCAAGCTATAATAATTTCATGTGAAATTATTTCCAAGGGCATTTCAATGTCATAAGATATGTAATGAGTGGTACTATTTATATCATAGGCACTGTAATAACCACTAAGTTGATATAACTAATGTGACTCATGAGGGAAAACATTTGTTTATTTGGAGTTGCGACACTTTGGCACAGGTGTCTCCCAACTACTTATAGCTTTCACAGAAATAGTTTGAATTCAATATGCTCAAAACATAAAGTAATAGGTTTATTAATATATATAAAATTATACTATGCCGAGGACACTATTTAAAAAGCTTTATAATACAGTTGCTTGTTGATCATATAAAAGTTGTGATATTGTCATAAAGATTGAGGCTAAACGCTTCTATATTTAAGAATTATAGCATATATTATTACAAATGAATTACACAATGACATTATAAGCTGATATTATATAACTCTATTGCATACAAGGCTATTAAAATATCTGTCAGAGTTTATTTTTTAATTTGAAGATTAAGATTTTGTGTTGCAATAAGATGAATCATATCAAGGATAAAACTATAGCAGGTAGACGAGAGTGAGAAGGATACAGTTACCACATCTAACCTGCCAAGTCACCATAATTAGGATAGATTAGAGCCAATATATTTACACAGATTTATAATCCAGTATTTGCACATTGATTAGATTCTGTTATCATGGTTAGACCTAGACATTATACAGATACTCTCTAAATCCTGTACTATTTGTTTCAAATACAGTTCCTCTAGTTTTTTTAGTTAATATAGTTGAATTGCAAGCTGGTTTCACTGTCCATCTGGAATTAAGTTAATTCCTTAAAAGTACATATGATTAGGTTATTAAATCTTTTGTTTAATAAATTTTGAATATTATTAATTATTGCAAGTTATTAACATAAACTTAAATTAATAAACATCATGCCACGTACATTGATGTTTAATAAGTCAGTACTAATAGTTCTAGCATTAGTAACCATTCTGGTTGCATAAAAATGGTAAGTGTGTTAATAATCTTTTTCGGTTAGCCATTTTAAATTGTTTTTTAGTCAACATGCATGCATATAATTTATAATACAATATAGTAACATAAAAAATATACTTTTCTCTTATTTGAACTTCAAAATCAGGTTTTAATAACATTTCAAGATGAGATATTTTGACTTAACCAGTACACCCACCTTTTTCTAACTTCCATAGTTAACCTTTGCAGTAAATCTCTCTTCAGACTTGGCAGGTCTACAGCACAACATAAACTGATACTCTGATGCTTGCGTTAAACAAAACCTAATAAGTTGCCAAATTTTATTTCAGTGGCAACTTTCAAATTTTTGATGAAATATGTTGTTTGTCCAATAACTAGAATATACTACATAGAATATCATATATATCATTAATATCAAAGGAGTCATGACACGGGCTCAATCATAACTTAGTCTAATAAATCTTTTAGAAATAGTTAGAGTTCCCACAAACAAGGATTTCAGCGAACTAAATCTAATGACTGATTCACATTACGTTAGTGTAATATACCTATTATCATTACAAAATATTTTTGTGTTACATATTAAGTTATGCACAATAATTAACTATATATATTATAGGACATTTATTCTTCTAATATGGCATCTATTATATGTCTCTAATGCCACAACATTGATGTCTATATACAGTTTTTATAGGATTTATAATAGCTCTCTATAATCTGTTATTCCAGCAACTTTTCTAATTTCAAGAGAACTTATATTTCAAAAAGTTGGTTTGGCAACTACTAGTACTAAGCAGGCGTAGTTCTACCTAATTATATATTGACGGAAAAATAAGAGAAAATTTAGGAATAAAGTTACTAAACGTTCTTTTAAAATCTAATAGTTGTACCATTTAGATACTGTTCAGTATATAGAACCCTAGGTCTAACTAATTGAAAGATTACCACAGTATTATTTATGGCTGTGTAATGACTTATACATGTATCTAAGTATCTAAGTATTAGCTTCTAGTATTTATTTATGTATAATCATTTATGTAAGTCTTAATCTAATAAAGTTTATAGTTTAATGCATTGAATAGACTGCATTTATGTAAACACACCGTGGTTCAATAATACAGAGGCAGCAGTACAAGCAGCGTAATACATGCATGTTTTAAACCTGACGAATAAAAGCTTTTATATTCGAAACAAATTCAAGAGTTAAATGTACTGCCCTGCAGTATATCTAGTGTAAGAAAAAACTTCAGCTGTGTGACAACTGAAACTAAGCTCTCCTTAATAAAAAGAAATGCCACAGAGCTTTGAATCTCATGGTTAGCGTTTCATGTCAAGAAAACCACTACAAAAAGTGGACTCAATTATTTTCTAGATAAATAAAGAGCTTGGCAGGCCTTCAAGTGGGCCGTCTGCAACTGATAAGTTATAATCGTAGACTAGATAATTTGATGCTTGCATAGAATAACTGGCAGGTTTCATATCACAAGACTACTTGAAGAAAACTTAATACTTTCTTCTACTGGAAATCAACATATTATTTAGTTTTATTTCTTTTTTGTAAACTTAAAGCATAAGTATATTATATGCCCTGTAGTTTTAATTTGCTGCTCTTTTTTCTGTAACTATTTGGTATGTGCATAATGCTACATGGTAAATAGCTAATATGGATAATGCATGTATAAGGTGTTTAATTTAATACTACAACCCTGCTGCCCAATTAAGGAATACTTTGGTTAGGCAATAATATAGCAGAAAAATATATAAGTACTGTGTATAGGTAGAGTTTATGTTGGCCGTAGGTAAGTTTAAATTACCTAACATCCAAATCCTCAAGCTTGTTTTAGACAACGTTAGACAGAGTACACAACTTTCATTATAACACAGGGCTACACATCTTGCTATTAAACCCATATGTGCTAATTTTAGCAGCTAACTATAGTATACTACATACATGCATAAAACATTCAAGTATCACCATACTGTTTTGTTTTAAATTAACATGATTTCAACTAGTAGGTTAGTGTATAGCAAGATGTAAATTTTATAGTACCTGATATTTTGGAACATTATTAATTCAGTATAAGATAAATTTTAATATAATATGCATAGCACTCCAACAGCACAATGCATACTGTTTAAATTGAGTAACATGGGCTGTGCTGCTTGTATGCAAACAGCTTTGAAACCACTTGAAACAATAAAGTTGCATAATTAATAATAACTCCACCAACATATGCTGGTATTTTCACCTTTAAAGTCTAAACAATTTATAGATGAGCCTGTATTAGTAATACAGCAATATTTTGCAAAACTGTGAAATATACTCTGATAAACATAATATTTTAATGAAAAACAGCTTAAATATCTGAAAATAGCATAACGAGCTTACCTAGATGTGCAGGCTGCAGGTTCCTAAATGTTATTTATTGTTGGTAAAACCTGTATTTGCTTCTTAGGTCTATAAACTGTGTCACCTAGCGAGTGGATCATTTAGGGGGTTGAAAATAATTCAATTATTGAGTAAAGACACAGCATAAGATACTAAATTTCTATAATTATTACATCTAGTGTTATACTTTACATGACAAAAGTTGAGGTGTGAAAGGTTTAAAGCAACTAGGAAGTTATAATGTTGATAGGTGAAATGGCCTTATATATGCACACAATGATTACAGCCCATAATAATATGACTTGAAATGTGTTACCCCTGCTATAGAATTCCTTTATCCACCTTTTATTGCATTCAACTATCCTCAGATGATACTTGGAGATTATAAGGATTAAATAGATTCTTTGGAGTTGCATTTGTTTCCAAACCACAATGTGCACAAAGACGAGCATTGCCATAGCCCACCCACAAAAGGCATGGTGAACATAAGGCTATACTTAGGAGTAGCTATTAAAAATGATAATGGTATTGACATACAGATAATATACTAGGTGCAATGATTACCATGACTCGTGATAACCCTCATCTCCGCCTCCAGTTCAGGCTTTTTTGCTATCGTCAGTCCCCCATTTTCATTTCAGGCCATTTCATTTCACTATAACTTGCAGCACCTAAAACTTATAGCATAAAGTTACATGTATATTAGACTTTTATACTATCATAATATATTGTAATACACACAGCCTACTTTTGCATTAATAATATATTATTATATTGTATTATAGCCTATATAGTGTTTATTTTTTAGATACTCCAGTAGCCCCAACAGTGTATTGAATAGAATGCTGGCTTGCAAGTCTGAAATTTGATTCCAGCAAACATTTTTTTTACATTTTTTTGAACTATATTGTATTATAGATAGATTTTACCATAAATCAAATTACAATAACATTGTTCACTAATTTGATTTAGCTATAAACTCCAAATGCATTATTATTGACTAGACAACAAAATAATGAATAAATTCGATTTATTGTAAACTAAATAATATACAAATAGCATTAAAAGGAGTAGCTAAAAGTTTCCCTTATGTGTGCAATACTAAACCCAATTTATGGTGAGCAACAGTATAATATAGATATCATCTATCTGTCTATACGAATCATTTACAACAAAGCAACTAGTGAAATACTTTAATGTATTTTTAATTATTCTGGGTAGATTCCAAAAGATGAAAGTTCTGGAAATTTGAAACAGTTCAAAGTTCAAACTATATGATAATCACCGAGAGTTGTACATTTCAGTAGCAGAGAGCTACTAAAAGCTTGGAGTTTTTGGAACTGCTACACTCTTTCTTATACTCTGAGCTTGGGTACTGGAATTATTGTGCATTTTTTATATAAACTTATCTTCATGCGAGGATACTTTGTAAAATTCTAAGATTTGCACTTTTTGATTTAATGCACTTTTTGACAATTGACCACATGCAATTATTAATCACGAATCTCATTATATAATTCTTACATAAATACATATAGTACAATAAGTTATGTATATATTATGTGTATGTGTGCGTGCGTGCGTGCCTGTGTGGTTCAGGTTTTTCAAATTTATTGATAAATTTAATCACTGAGCTGGAAAAGGTAATATTATTGAGTTCATTGAATGTAATAATCAATTGCAAGTGCTGTTATAAGAGTTGTTCTTCCGCGCCTATTAAAATACATTTCGCGCCTGTTGAACTTAAACTAACCAATAAACGATTACTTCTGCGGCCAGCTATTTAGAACTTTTTATATTTCTCTATCATTTCCGCTAACTACGCAGTTTATTAACTGGTGTAGCGTCGGTTAGCTGTAGCAGAGAAGCAAGGCTAAAGACAATAATTCTAATCGTATATATAAGACCATGGAAGTCTATGATGCATTAAACTTAGATGACAGAAGTGATTGGAGAGCATGGAATACAAATGTAGAGGTAATAATTTTTAAGTGATCTCATAAACATTACTAATTTAAAAAGTGTTATTATTTAAATATGAATACAGAATAGTCTGACCCTAGCCGGGTTTAGGTTAGGCATATGCTTAAGGAATAAAATAGAGCCGGAGCAGTAGCAGAACATCACCATGATTCATGAGTGATCATTAGATCATACACTTAAGACTTATAGTTATAGTTATTCTTAATCTTATACTTATAGTTATAGTATTAGTTATACTACTAGTACTAGTACTACTAATACTTATAGTTATACTTATACTAGTACTAACAGTAATACTTATAGTTATACTAAAAGTAAATCTCTTAACTCTTAGTCGTAAGTCATAATTTATACTCAGAGGATTAGGATTACGTGATAGACATAACTTTAAAATTCAGTTTTGCACTTACTCTGTTACTATTAGTATTAGTATTAGTATTACTATTACTATTAGTATTAGTATTTCTATTACTATTACTATTAGTATTACTCTAAGAATAATACTATAACTATTACTATTAGTATTAGTATTAGTATCACTATAATACTCTATAGTATTAGTACTACTACTACTACTAGTAGTAGTAGTACAGTAGTAGTAGTATTAGTATTACTATGAATAATAATTACTATGAATAATAATTACTAATAGTAATGGTACCTAGTTTAAAGTCATGTTCATGCTCACAGTCACTGATGCTGATAATTAAACTTAATTAGTTGATATCAAGTCAATAATGATAGTGATATTCACAGTGATACACACTGAGACATTCAGTCACTAATGCTGAGCCAAACTCAAACTGGCACCCAGTCCCATAGACACATGCTGTTGCTCATGCTGATCCTGATACTCACACTGTGATTGTCGTTGATAACATGGTGATGAAGTGATATCTTGTAGTTGTAATGCTTTTAATTTAGTAGTACTAGCTGTATAATCATAATGATTATGGCAATGTATTGATAATAATTCTAAAATTCACTTCAACTATTTAAAATGATTTTTCATGTCAGTTTTTGGTTTTATAAATATATATGTAATTTTTAATAAATTAGTTATTATAATTAGGTTTTAGTGTTTACAATTAGTATTGATCTTACCTATGTTGCTAACGTTATAAATATATAGTTATAGTTATACATTCATCTTGAAGCTGAAATAATCTCATTACCAGTAGTAGTTACACCACAAATGCTAGGACTAAAAGTAAAATCAGTGTAACTCACAACTGTAGGCAGCCTGTTTTTTAAACTTTTATTAATGAAAGAAATTGAGACCTAAAGGCTTTGAATAGTGGGATAATAAGTGAGTTAAAATTGTGATATTTTGTAGAGTTATAATTCGAATGTAATTTCATTAATTTTGATGGTATTAAAAAGGAAAAAAGTTACTGATTCCTATCTATATGGTACATCCGTGGATAATTGTGTAAAAAAGGCTATATTTCTGAAGTTTATAGCCAAGTACTCTGTAAAACATGACCTAAATTTGAATGCCTATTAGGATTCTATAAATTATTATTTACATAAGTTCATTCCCAAATGAACTCTTACTGTTTTTACTCACTGCAATTCTTTGAGACCTTTTCATATCCTTTAATGTATTTTATTTGAGAAATTAAACCGTTAACATGTCAAAACCTTATTCATAGCATTTTTGTGTTTCAGTAAAAATAGGCCCTGATGTAAACCCCTGCCTTATACTAGTATCATGCTGAGTTCGATTCATTATCATTTTGATTCCGGAATCAACATGGTTCAACTCATAATGATGTCATGCAATTGCATACATGCTATGCTATGTGTATGCTGCAATTTTAAATTTACCTTCAGACATTTCTTGGCATCCATTACGAGACTCAAGTGTCATCGTTCACACTCGTAGAAGATGTTTACAAGCGTTTAAAGATTACAGAGAACAACTTACCACGTATGATGTTACTTAAAAGGGTCCAAGCCGCTTTGGGAAATACTGTAGATCTGTTTGGGTTTGTAATAATTCATATTTTCATCAGATTTACACATTTTCATTAGCCACCTGATACTTCTGACTGCTAACTATTTTGGGCTGCTGGAATATTGCATTTAATTTGTGCTTAGTATATTGAAACTTGACTTAGGGAGCAGCTGTGGTCTAGGGGCTAGTAAACGCAAGGTCATGAGGTTCGATCCCCTCTAAAGGCCATTGGTGCTGTTAGAAAAGGCATTCAGTCGTAATTTTTCCTTTGCCACGTATGAAAAAGTCCTTAGCCCGCTTAAAACTCTTTTCATCAAGCGTTCTCACTATGAACTATAAACTATAAACTTGCGTGAGTTTTTATAATTAAAGCTTGACTTTCCAGTTGTTTTGAAAGTGTCCATAACTACACATGGGACTACACGAACTATACTATACAATATGACTGAGACTATATCCATTACCTTCAAGTAGCCTGTGTTAAATGAGAATATCTTGAGTTTACTTGGGAGACTGTATTTATAGACAAGACTACTTTGTGAATATGAAGTCGAAGCAGTACCCAGAAATCTCCTCTCAGGAGTTGTCTAAACATTCTATGAAGACTTCAGAGTTAGAGTCTAGAAAGAACCTGGCACTCAACAACCCCAATGCTGCCCAGGTGAACATGGTAAGTAGCCCTAGACTGTATTGCCCAGGTGAACATGGTAAGTAGCCCTAGACTGTATTGCCCAGCTGGCGAGTCTGATGCTTGTTTTATACAATTGTTCTGCCACATGTTTTTGCTGCATCAACATATACCTATTTTGTTCAACATAATATTTTTTACAGTAAGAAAGTATATTCTACAAAAGAAGTTAACACCTTTGGTGTCTAAGGGGTTGGTGGTTTTCTTGATGATCATACCTTGAGTAATTTCAGCACATCTCGTGTCAGATGTACGCTAATCATATTAAAACCCTAGTTTTGTGTATTTAATTACAATACTGTTGAAAACCTGTATTTTTTAGCCTATCAGCTCTCTCCTTGATTCTGTGCTGAGTATGTTGGAATTTTTGGCTGTTTTAGAATGTAACGTATGAAGAAGCCTGTGCTCTTTCCTATTTCCGTGAAGGGGAGATAATGAAGGGACTGAAGGAAATATCTGGTACATCGTACATGCCCGTCATAGTGAATGAGGTCCGCGCTATGATAGCCAGCGAGGCCATCATGTATGCCACGGATCCCAGCACTATGCTTCGGAAGCAATCACACGAGTTGACCAAGTTTGTTGATTTAAACCTACTTCACGGTGAAATAGTAGAAAAAATGCCGTCATTTGTTAAAATATTGGACTTTATCAAACACGCCGTACCAACTGGTAAGCGCCAGAAAGACACGTACAGCCAAGAGAAACGTGAAGCCATAATTGCCTCTATTCTGGCCAAGTGCCTCTGTTCATTTGACTCGAAGTTAGATGCGTACAAAGTGCAGTTGTCTTCTCTCTTACTCAACAGTGGCACGTCTGGTGAGTTTGAGTTAGACTTGCTAGCCGAGACTAATGACACGTATCCCTACAAACAGAAGAAAAGGTTCGCGCAACGCAGTACTAGCGGCTCAGGTCCTAAGAGTGACATTGTGCTATACAAAGGGAAGGATGGTAAATCAAAGATGGTCAACCTTTATGACCTGGTGAAGTACGACCCCGCCGACGGGTCTGCCGGGGAAGGGGAGGAGGAAGCAGGAACGGGTACCAACCTGTCCATATCTCTAGACAGTGAAAGTGAACAAAAACCTTTCCTCGTTGTAACTAAGGCACCCAGTCGAGCACGAAGGCGTCGACGCAATGTCAGGTCTTGGAGACCGTACAGAGTAACTTCATCAGCTGTAGATATGAGTGCGGTTGGCGGTGGTGACTCTGCGCTTACGGCAGATAATGTAGCAGCTGTTGACGTAGGCGAGGAAAGTGACAATGCGCTGACGTCTATGTGCATAGATGAAGTTGCGGAAAGTGACAATGCACTGATGGCTGAAAACCTGGCGGCTGTAGATGCGGCAGATGTGGTTCTGGCAGAGCAGATTATGCAACCATGTGACGCAACCGCTCACACCGCTCTGTCACAGTTTTCTGATGTCCCGGACACTGGCGACAGTCTAGAGGTTATCACGGAAGAAACAGTTTAGTAGAAGCTAAGAATGTATCTCCTCGGAGTTGTCACATCATGTGGAAGTTGGTTACAGGATACTTCTGTTGTCTTGTTAAAGATCTGATTTGTTATTGTCTGTAGACAGAGCATTGCTTGTGCTGTAGTCTACAGCGCAAGCAATGCTCGACTGTCGTAATTCAAGGCAACATTTTTTTTCTTGCTCCTGTACGTATGTGATTTTGAATGATGACCTTTAACAGTATGTTTGACACTGTTTATCTAGTAGGTGAAGTTTTTATAGCTAATTTCAATCATTTGTTTTTTTTTTCTTGTGTTATGTATACTGTATCTCCAGAATCAGGCATTATAGCTATGATTATGGGAAAATGACTTCTTTTACTACACATTTTATATTTGTTATTCTGGGTATTATTACCTTCAATGTTTCTAAATTTATTACGCATTTTAGCTATTGACCGTTTATGATGAATTATGTTGGCTGCATAATCTCAAATCTCTATAATACAAAAGACGAGATTGAGATGGTGAAATCAAAAAATGTTGCTTCATTCAAATATACAATATTACCGCGGTTATTTCATGTTGTTTCCAAACTATTAGTTTTAGAAAGATGTCTCAAATAATTGGTCCCAGAATGGTGATAGATATAATATGCTTTATTGTAATAAACGAAATGGGAGTTATCGTTTCTATTTACATTCATAACACTTGCTCGTTGTGCACTTCCCTCAATTAGTTCCAATATCTTGCCAAGGCCGGTTGGGTTAGAGGCAGTTACGTAGTCTTATCAACTAACTAACTTCCGATTCAACTTTGGTGACGGGTCAGAATGTGATTGCATTAGTCCAAAGAGTTATCATGGCATTTGTTGATTCTTTACAGTTCTTCAAGACCATAACTTCTGTTTTGTGGGACTGGGTTGAAGATTTTATTGAAGAGTTACAAGAAATGAACCTTAAAGTTACTGTAACGCGTCTCTATCGATCATATAGGCTTCCGCACAGTTATGTCGGTATTTGCATTGCGTTATTTGTGTTGCTATTAGTGTGGTACTTCACAAGTTTCATCAAAAGTTGCATGGTCAATTTTGCAAGGCGAGCAAGATACACATGGGAAAGTACTGTGGCTACTAAAGTTGATGGAATTGCGTTTCGATTTGACTTTGATGATGAGTTGACTGTTGATCACAGGAAAGCGACTTGGGAGCTTGTGAAAGAAAATGTTGGTATATATGCTTTGCAGGGAAGGAGATCTACAATGGAGGATCGATTTACGTTTGTAAATAAACTGGAGCAATCAAGTTCTAATAGTAAAATATCTTTATATGGAATTTTCGATGGTCACGGTGGTGAGGTAATTTCTCTACTAGTGTAGTACTAGTAGTAGTAGTAGTAGTAGTAGTACTACTACTACTACTACTATTATTAGCAGTAAGACTAAGTGTAACAGTAGACGTAGTAAAACTATAATTATAATAACAATGTGAATGCTTATTCAGTTTTTTGCTAATTTGTTTACTATTAACACTACTGCTACTGCTACTGCTACTACTACTGCTACTACTACTACTGCTACTATTACTACCACTATTACCACCACTACTACTATTGTATTATCAGTACCACTACTGCTGCTTAATGCTACTACTAGTACTGCTAATAGTGCTACAACTCAACTACTGGTCTTACTCAACTACTAGTACTACTACCACTAGCACAAATAAAAAATGAATAACTATCAGTGCGATTCTTATTCTGTCACTATGACTAGCATTTATTCATTCATTGTAATTCTGATTGCCATTCACTCATTGAAGTGTTGATTACCATATACCCTTCAGTATCGTTATGATCAACTGTTTACTATCACATGGCAGCCCAGTATTCAGTAGTAATGAATCTACCCTATGTTAAATCACACTCTGTAAATTCAAATTCCTAACTTTATTGTAGGAGTTGGATAAATCAATACAATGCTAATGCTATTAGTCTAAATTTGCAATAATAAAAGTATCACTTGCTATATAATTGGTTAGGGCACACTGACTTAGTTTAAAGCTAAGCTAAGAAGACTTGAAGTTTCCCTTGTAATCACATGCTGGAATTGTGGTCACAATAAGATGTTGCTTAGTAGTGTTAGCATCTGTTGAAAGTTGTGAAACAATTTTACTTGCAGCTGTCTGTAGAATATGTAGAGAAGGCATTATTCAAGAAAGTAATGACAAAGTTGTTGGATGGTTCTCTCAAACACATGCAAGACGATGACAGCTTATCACGAAAAGAAGCCATTATCAAGATACTCCACAATAGTTATTTGGAGGTTGATGAAGCACTACTTAACTTACTTAAAAGTGCATACGATGGATCAGGTAGGATTTTATCTTTCTTGAATTGTTTGTTACTGAAGTGTAGAATTCATATATCAGGAAACCGAATGGTTATCTGCGTCAGATTTTAGATGATTTGCTCAGACATAACATTTCACTAAACACATATTTATTCACTTTATCATTGGGTTTCCCTCTTCACCCTTTCATGCAGACGTTTTTTTCTTAGCTCTTCCTTCTCATAGTTGTTCTCTAACACTTTTACTACTACTCGGTACTCACTCACTTTCTCACACACTTCTACTCACTCACTCTCTGTCACACACTTCTACTACTCACTCTGTCACACACTTCTACTACTCACTCTCTCACACACTTCTACTACTCACTCTCTCACACACTTCTACTACTCACTCTCTCTCACACTGCCCTCAGCTAAGGAGACTGACTCAACAGACCATATATGTAGAGAATCTATGCAGGTCGGCAGCATTTCCTGTGTTGAGAAATGCATGTGATCTGCATATATTTGCTTTGACTAATAAACTGCAGTAAAACAGATTGTTTCGACATTTCTAGTATAATTTATTGCAAAGTTGAAATTCTGATTTAATTTCTAACTTCTAATTTGTATATTTATCAAGTGACTATGTGATTTGATGACTATGTCACTCGTATAGTAACTCATTCATTATGTTAACCTTTGTATCGGCAGGTACGACATCAGTTGTGGCTGTGCTAGATGGGGACACACTTTATGTGTCTAATCTGGGAGATTCCAGAGCAGTGATGTGTGACCAGCACCTCAACGATATTCCACTTAGTTATGACCATAAACCTGATCAGGTTAGCTGAGTTCAATTCTGTCTCGTTTTTCAGAGTGTTTGAATTTTTCGATTGATTAGATTTTCATATCTGTATAAAGTCTCAACTCTTCACGTGTGGATTTGCATCCGAAAATCTGTCTAATGTGGCCCATTCTTAGTGATTATTTGTTGCCTCTTTGAAGAAATGATATTGATGTGTAATGCTTTGCACATGCTAGTCTTACCGGCACTCTGTGGGGTCCTGTGAATTGTTCTAACTCAGTTCGCTAACATTTTTTATAATAAATTGGTTTATTGTAGCCTGACGAACGTGCACGTATAGAGAAAGCTGGGGGTCACGTCACTTACTTTGGAGTTTGGAGAGTGAACGGAATTTTGGCTACATCTCGGGCGTTTGGTGACTTGTCATTGAAGCATAACCACGTAGTCAGTCCCGTACCGGATATACATACATTCAGTGTGAAGGAGCACAAGCCTCTGTTTATGATACTCGCTACTGATGGATTGTGGGACGTGTTCAGCAACGCTGAAGCTGTTCGGTTTATTCACACTCATCTTAATGAGAGTGATTTCGGCGCTAAAAGTTTAGCCAATGAGGCGTTTGCTAGAGGCTCTCTTGATAACATTAGTGTTATAATAGTGAACTTGAGTTTGGGTAGAGTAGGGGAGGGTGGAGACGAAGAGAAGGACGCGGTAGAACTGCATGCTAACGTTGACTAAAAGCGGCCTTTCAGTTTTATCATATTTTCTCCATCCCTTAAGTATTGCACCACATCATATAGCTACTCAGTACCGTAACCCTATGTTGGCAGTTATGCACAAATGTAGGTGCTCAAAGTCACTTATTTTTCTAATGTTGTTTCTGAGTTGTATCCTCTTGTTGAAGTCCATATCACTGAAGTCTATTGATAGCCGAGTATGTCAATGTGATCAGACCTCAGCTGTGTGAGTTTTCCCTGTCACTCATTCCCTTTATATTATGCACTATGAAGTAACATTAGGAGCAGAAAATGATCAAGTACCGGCTGAGTATGACTTGATCACCAATGAAATTAAATATTCTTGCTTGTTTATGACTTTTAATCAAGTCAATAGTTGATTTTCTGCAGTTCCGTTTTCTGCAGTTTTATTTGAGTATTTGACGGCAAAGCGAGTATTAATTTATTTTTCTTTTAAACATTTTTGTGTATATTTTTAAATATCACTTATTTTTGAGTTTTTTTACTTTTTTAACCCAAGACTCATGGTTTTTTGCAATGTAACTTTTTTGATATTGTAAGCAGTTTCACCCTGTCCAGTGTAGTGTGTCACTGTTGTTTATTGTGTTGCACATGGATGTTGTTCATGCATTTGTGCTAAATAAATAATAAACCTACAAAATAATCAATTAGGAGTTGTCTTATCAAAACTATAATTTTTCTCTAAATATCGATTGCTTGCTGTTTCACCATCACAGTTTTTCACAGAAGCACATATCAATCTAAAAAAAGTTTATATTATGATAATTTATTGGTGAGAAATTTGTGCTACAGGCATCAGAAATATACTTGGTAACTGTTTAATATAGTTGTCCTACTACCAAACTGGCCAAATGCCAAGATGGTCAGCATAATTTCAGGCTCTCAGCCAACAGTTCCTAACCTTTTGAAACGAAAGTGTGCACATTTTTTATGCCTTATCTAAAACCAAAAACTTTGACCATTCAAAGCTTACAATATCTTATACCATCAAATAGTGATATGAATTAAACATTAGTGTGTTGGAAACATTTTGTTCCATGCACTAAGCTATTCTAGTCTAGGAAGAATATTGTTTTAGGATTTTTATGCAGACTATAACTTGGGCAGTTGGTGTGTTTTAATATTGGAAGCATAGTTACATTTTATTTTAATTAAGAGTAAATTTAGTCACCAACACTCTACAAGATTTGAGCCAGCAGCTTAGCAAAAAAGTGTGTTCGACTATAGGCAGCAATCTGTCCATTAAGCAATGGATGCTGCCAGCTGCAATATTATTGTAGACTAGAATTAAAGATTTAAAGTAGTTTTAGTTTACATACAGCATCAATCTGCAGATTAAGTACAACTTTTTCAACAATCTAATGAAGTACATAGTGATGTGCACAGATGCCATTAGTTTATACGCATGTTTTTCAGGTTGGGTAGAAACTATATGACATTCTGTTCATGTGTGTGCTGTGTGCTGTGTGTGTGCATGCGTGTGTGTGTGCGTGTGCTGTGTGTGTGCGTGTGTGTGTGTGTGTGTGTGCTGTGCGTGTGCGCGTACGTGTGCGTGTGTGTGCGCCATGTTGTTGTGGGTCAGCATGCTCTCACATGTGACACAGTCGCCAACTGCGACAGGGCCTAGATGTGCTGCCAATTAATAATTCATAGTGTGTGTACAGAGATATTATACATTGAGTGTCGATATGTATAAACAGTGGTAGTGTATATTACGTTGGTGTTTGATGTTTAATGGTAGTTGGTATTTTTTAAGATCTAGATCACATAGCCTATTATCTCCTCTTTATCGAGTAGGCAAACACTGTCATGACACTAATACTTCTTAGTCTATCATCAAAAGGATATAAGGCAAGTTGGAATCAATCAATGGAGCTGTTAACATTATTAATTAAATTAGAACATAATTAATATTCAATATGTTATCAAGGAGTTACAGGCAAAGGTCTATTATGTAGTAGTATTGTGGCTCTTAAGACCATGCAGTGACTAAGCAATGCACTAAGAAAAATGTTTGTCATAGACCATAGCATTTATGTATTTATTCAAATACTGCAACATGTAGTTAGTGTGTATATTGCTGTTTCTAAAACTTCTACACAAAAATTTAAAAAGTTGTTAACTTAGTCAGTTTGAAGATTTGCACTTAAAAGCTCATAAACTTGTGCAATTTTCATGGTTGCATAAGTTTATCTGAACATATTGCATAGTTGAGCCTTTTTTGGTAGTTTGCAGGTATAATTTATATTTGAAAGGAATTGACAGGTAAATGTAGTTTGAGTCAATGCACTTCGTTCAAGGTCATTAACAAAGAATCTGCACGAAAAATGCGGATTAATGAAACATTGATGATAATTAAGTTTGGTCACAAAATTAAAAATAATAGCCCATTAGATTTGACTTATTTAGCTAAACATTTAACAATAATTTAAAAGCTTTAGTCTCAAAGAATAGCCTCTGATACTATATGATATTATGCAGGCCTATAACTTGTCAAACTGGGATGTCATTTTACAGTTACCTCTTGGAATAACAAATGATTTTTTATCATATTCCAATGTATATGTAGCTTGTGCATCTCCATGATATAGACTAATAGCACAGAGATGCAACAATCCTGACCATGGACATATTGCCCACAGACATATCGCCTACTGACATATCGCCCACAGACATATCGCCCACTGACATATTGCCCACTGAAACTGGTAACCTAGGGCTATACACCATCATATCTCCTTCATTTACTCTAATATAATTATGTAATGGACACGATAATTGCATCACCAACCCTGGAGTAGAACAGGAAAATACAGTATCTTTCTAGGCACTTTAAAATATTAATTATTTGGGATAGAAGTGCAGCTGTGACTACTCATTTTACTAAAGGTTATGTGTGTAAATTTATCTCAGTGTTGAGAGGTTGTATCTTAATTGTGTATGATATATGTGATACTTTCAGAGCAGGTGTAAAGGGTAAGGGAATGCACAGTGCAACGATTTGCAGTAACTCTAAATTTGTAAAGTAAATTGTGCTACAAATAATATAATGATATAAATCATTGCAATAATACCTATTGCATTCTAAAGATGATACAAGGAATTGGGCTATGCAATTTACTCCTTGTTTTCATAAAAAAAAATTACCATAATCCTTGTAATCTTATTCAAAATAATATTATTAAAGGAAGGACTACTAAGAGCCAACGTATGACATTAACTGGACGGATATTGTGAATGAAAGCACCATCTTTTGTCTCTGCCGGTTAAGCTATACACTTACCAGTTTATTATTTAATTAGGAAATTTTACTGCAGAAGTAATTCAATGACATGCCTCTAGACTTCTTACCTCCCTTGTCAAACATGCATAGTTGCCTTGACTTACTCTTTAGTATTATAAGTAAGTTACTGCCTTGCAAAGAGCAGATCGAGGCATAAACTTAGTTATCTGCCTCAACGCCAGTTATTGAATTTTCTTCAGCTTGGCGGACAGTATTTGTCACGCGTTAGATTGGCAGCCAAATAATATTTCGCATGTAGGTTTGCTGAGAAAATGGTTACATTATGATGTATAAAGAGATATTGAAAATCGTTTCATATTAAAGACCACTTATGGTTATTTCACTGGGATAACAACATAATAATTCAGTAATTGATATTCATGTAAAGAGCAGGAAAGCTCTAACTGGACAAAAGTCTAGTGTATAGGCTACAGGTCGTTTTGTTTTTCATTCTGATTTGATTTATATTGGAAAACTTTCTAAAGAGAGTCGAGTCTTAAAAGCTGTATAACTGTAGGCATTTAAGAGATATGAAAAAGATATATAATATCAATACAACTTGAAACTCACTGAAAGAGTTTCATCTAATCTTGTAGTCTGTGGGCAAATGCATGTTTTGTAAATAGTGTGATGTTGCTTTTGCTGAATCAGCATCTCTTGGTTATTGGAATATTTAAAAATAAATCTTCAAAGTTTTTAATAATATTTTCAGTGTTTAGGCTACCAGGATAATTCGACATCACGTGTTACGTTTGATGTAAGCTCATTGCACACACGGTAGGACCTCGGCATTTATCTTACAATGCCAATTTGCTTTTAAATATTGCCATGTTATACTTTCAAGAAAGGCTTGTCAGTAATTTTAAACATACAATTAGCTACAACGCTACATCAGAAATCGGCTGATTAAAAGCCAAAGTTGATGGTGATACATAACAATAATATATAATGTATATATAAAACTCTCTAGTTGACAGGCCTTTTCGTTCATTTCACTTATGACAACTTGCTACAGGTCTGCAAGTGGTATTATTCACCTTAAAGGTGCAGTAGTGGAGAAATGTTTAGTGGAGTGGAGTAGCTTGTGTGTTTTAGTTTTCTTAACAAATTTAGGTTTAGGGCAAAGGGGTTGAAATCAATGAACTGGATATTATTTCTAGTTCAGGGGTTAAAGTTAACGAAAGAGCACAACTTCTTTTGGTAAATTCTAATCTAGAACACAGGTTTTTCTCAGATTATTACTGAAACTACCTTTATTATTCACATGCCATTTCTGTTATAACCCCAGTCTTAGTGGGGTAACAGCAAAACAGTCAGGGTTGGGTGGGGCTACTGTTTAACCATTAGTTTGGTATAAACAGCTATTGTGTCATATTAGTTTTAAACTGTATGAGTTTACCAATAGGTGCAAGTGCTAAGCAAATGCTAATATGTTTATGCTATTGGGCAAGAAATGAAAGAAAAGATTTCTATTTCAGTGCTAATGGGCTTAAATGATATCATTTCATAACTATGCCACTGCAGCTCAACAATCAATTAAGTAATCCCGGCATATTTTGACCAATGCAGGCAAACATCTATACACAAACATATTATTATGTTATTGTTGAAAAGATGTGACCCTAAATTAGCTCATTAATCAATAGACCTCATCAAGACAGCATTACTCGCTGCCCTCTCTACCAATAGCTTTCTTCAGGCATCCTAGTGTGTGGCTTGGCTAGAACTGATACTAAGTCATATTGATTTCTATTCAATTCAATTGAAAGCCTGTAATTTCTCTGTAGTTATGGTGTGGAGAAGCATCAGGGCGGTCGAGCAAGCTAAGCTGCCGAGAGAGAAATTATATGCTGACTATAATGTAGAAGAGACTGTCACTGCTTTATTGTAGAATAAGGTAAAGCTATATACTATATAACAAATAATAAATTAGAGTCAAGTGAAGAAAACAAAAGGAATTCAGAAATATTATTAACATTTTATTATTGTTCAATGCTTGGTAGAGGCTTGAGTTTGGGGTAAACATCCTGAGTAAAGTTAACATAATTCATAAGTAACATACAATATAAAATAAGTTAAAAAAGAATTTAATACATTAAAAGTGGAAGGGTGTTTAAGGCAATTAATTAACTTAGAATAAGGAACCATTATATTTTATATTCTTGGAAACTTGGGTCATCACCAAATATTCAGTGCAGATGCATATTGTGAGCCTTGTGTAAGAGCTGAAGCTGTAACCTCTATAACGTAATACATAATAGGCCTTCTTTACATGGCACTTGGGCATGTACTAAGTTATTGGATATCAATACTAATATATTAATGCTTCTTACTTCTAAACACCATAAATAATAAGAGCTGGTAGCAAAAGTTCATTTCAGAAGTTCTATGTTATCCACAACAGTATTGACTTTAGATGCTTTGCACGGTTTCCCAGCTTCATAACTGGGCCTAGCTTGAAAAATAGTGTTGGATATTCATTTACTTTGGAAATAGCTTTTATTAATATCTATAATGTCTATATGGAAAATTAATTAATTTAGTTAGTTAATTACCTTGTCAGTAACTATAATTAGTTGTTTGGGAGAAAAGTGGTTAACTACAAACTAATATCAGTGGAGGATGGATATACAGATTTGTTGGTTTGGAATGGTGTTTAATAGTCTATGGCCTATACTCTTTATAATCAAAAGACAAGGGATATAAATTCAATATGAGAAATAAAGCATAGCCACGATTTTACATACATGGATATTGTGTTGATGCGCACAGTTGTGTATATATAATAATTAAGTGAACTCTATCTGTATGTTATGTCACACATCATGGGTAGCTCAGTTTCCAAAAGAGCCGTGCAGGGTGGCGGCCATGTTAACCAAAGAGTCAAAGCACTGAAAAGTTTGTTAATGTATTTATAGTGTATTCAATGACTATTAATAGTCAAATAAATGGGTGATATTGTTATATTGCAGTACGAATTTTTCAGTTGAACGCATCACGTTAAAACAGCTTCAATGAGAAGATAAATTCTTATTGTAATCTGTGAATCAATATCCGATATTTCTTTTATGCTTTACACAAGTTAAACATCTTACAGCAATGAAATACTTAGCAATAGTCTTAATAGTTGTGTAGAGAGGCTATAGAAATCTCCCTGGCTAATAATGCCAATACTCATATGAAATTATAGCACAGTTCCTTGTTTAAGATTTATTACTCTTGAGTGAAAAAAAATAAAACAGAAAAAATGCATATTGAGTTGCAAGGTTTAAGTTTGAAAAGAATCTAATTTGCAAATATTCATTGATATACCAATCAATTTTGAGGTGTTAGTCATGGGACCAAATTGAAAATGTACTCCAAAGTCGGCCTGCAATTCACTTATATATAATATTGCTGCTAACTTTTCAAACTTTGGTTACTGATTCTTTGTAACTCCTATAGACAGAGAAGGGGGATGTGAAGGGGGATGAGTTGGAGGGGAGAAAATCTTCAAGAGATACCGAATATAATTAAGCAATTAACTATTCATTGAGTGACTTCCACTGGTTATTCTACACCAATTATAATCTACCATACATTATCCTGGTTGTTATCGTGTGCCATAACAGGCCAAACACGTAGTATGAAGCTTGTATCTAACCCTCCATACTACGCTGGACTAGTAATGTCTTCTATTTATAGAACTTAATGCCAAATCTGCCACAATTAGCTAATAGGATATATTAGCAGCAAGATCAATATCTTATTCAGGAGTTGTCCCTATCCAGTTAGTTCAGAAAAAATGTTGCTAATTCACACTGTCATGATTCGTAAGCTTTTAAATTGATTACATGATGGTGGCTTTACACTACATGCAGACAGTTAATATTCTTAGCTTTCACATTACTTTGCTAAATAATGTTGATTATAGATTTAATATACGTCACTCTATGTACATTCTAGACACCGTGCAACATGTGTATAGTAATACTATAAGAACAATGCATCAGTAGATCACCTCATAATAATATATAGAAAAAGAATGTCGTATATACCTGTATTTAACATCACGCGTTATACAGTTCTTTAAATAAAATGCAATAGTTTTATTGTTATTACAACTTTGTAAAATTATTTCAAACAACATTTTCGACAAAGATATGTGAGCTAGTTGCCATTGTTTACTCTTTATTTTTGATCAACTCAAATTGAGTGTAAGAAATCCGTTCATGCTGATTAAGCAAGCCAATGGAATGCTTATTGCTGGTAATAAGTTGACATTAAGTCATTGTAAATCGAAGGAGTTAGGAGCATTGAGTTCACAGTGTGTCACCCAAATAGGAAGTCTATAAGCATCATAAGGCATATAAAGGTCAAACACTTTGAAACCTGGTAGGTCTGCTATGTTTATGCACTTTTTATGCTAGCCTTAGTAACTATAGGCACTTAAGATTCATTTACCCGGGTGCATCCTTACCCTGCCTTGCTTGACTTTGAGACTACGAGAAAAAATTAGGACTTTACAAAATTGCGATATGTGCAGGTGTACACAAAACCTTCGTTTTTTGAGAGGCTTTAAAGTACATAAATGAGTAAGTTTCATAAATGACAAAGAATATTAAATAATTGTAAAGCTTTTTATTTCCTGTGTAAAGATAGCCTCTGGTCCAGAGGGATGAGAATGATAAGAAATGGAGCGTGTTAGCCCGCAAGGTTTCGTTCTTTTGAACACAAAGAACTTAGACTACATTGCTGAGTGTTAGCTGACAGTGTCTCCACCCTCCCCCCCCCCCCCCCCCCCCGTAATCCTCCTCCCACATTTACAGTTCTAATAGCCTGGGAGCATTTCTTTCTGGCTCAGGTCTATCAAGGGTAGTTGCACTATGACAATCTATATAGTGATACGTGTTGTGGACTTTTGCTAAATTTACTATAATAATTAAAGCAAAGTAACTGCAGGGTATAGTGAGAGCAGAAAATGTTATGAGTGAGATCACCCAACATATTTGTCAAGTACATGTTTAGTTAAAATCTGCTTTAAATTTTCTTGCATTTTTATATAACATGTTAGATAATTGCCAACAGTTCACTCAATTGCCATTAGCATCTAAAGCAAGTGGTCACTCGTATTGGATAGATACAGATGTACGGCTGCTAAATTAGAATACAGTATCTTTAGTTATTAAAATAACATTCTACCTAACGTAGCACAGCATTTCATCTACTATCATTACGCCTCCGAAATACCTACCACAGGTAAGATTAATACTTCAATAGTAATAAATAAGAATTTTCCTGTTTTCAGACACAATATAAAAAAACACTGAGTGTTTCTTATAGCCTTTCATTAAAATGGTTGTAGGTTACTTCTTATTCTAAAGATTCTTAGTCTAAATATAAATTTTGAATGTGTTTTATTTATTTTGAATGACATTACATTTTGTAACACAACACAAAAAGTTTGTATACAAATGGTAACAAATCAACGAGACCGGCAGTGGGTGCCTTTTTAGTGTAAGCAAATTAATAGATAGGAAATGTCTGTCTATAGTTTCGAGTCATACCAAGGCTAAAGCATGCAACATTATGTGTGTGCGTGTGTGTGTGTGTGTGTGTGTGTGTGTGTGTGTGTGTGTGTGTGTGTGTGCTGTGTGTGTGTGTGCTGTGTGCTGTGTGTGTGTGTGTGTGTGCTGTGTGCTGTGTGCTGTGTGCTGTGTGCTGTGTGTGTGTGTGTGTGTGTGTGTGTGTGTGTGTGTGTGTGTGTGTGTGTGTGTGTGTGTGTGTGTGTGTGTGTGTGTGTGTGTGTGTGTGTGTGTGTGTGTGTGTGTGTGTGTGTGTGTGTGTGTGTGTGTGTGTGTGTGTGTGTGTGTGTGTGTGTGTGTGTGTGTGTGTGTGTGTGTGTGTGTGTGTGTGTGTGTGTGTGTGTGTGTGTGTGTGTGTGTGTGTGTGTGGATTTTTAATAAATCATTGCAAAACTAATTTAGCTCAGAGCCGCGCTGACTGTATATATTTCCACAGAAACATAAAATGTATATAATGTACAACATGCAAAAAAGTTTCTTGCATAATGTGGAGAATCAATCAGTAAAAAGAAATTGTTTTTAACAAAGTTTCTTTCATGCTATATTTAGCTTTTGACAACCCCTAGAAATATGAGCCCGAAAATTGTGGCTTTTTGCAATAATATACTTATAATTTGATTTTAGCACTAAGGGAAAATATTTGTCTAAGGTAAAATGTAAGCATATGCTATAGAATGGCATTGGATTACAGTTGAGAAGGTTGCGATTGCATCAACAATTATGTGTTTTTATAAATGCATATCATGCAGCTGTTCACATGTGACTTTCAATAGAACTTGACATTTTATTATAAACTCCAACAAAAAATAATCAAGTGGCAATGCAAGTTATAGCATTGTAGCGCTTCAGGCTATTGAACGTATTGGCTATAGACAATATAGTATTTGGAAGGTGCTAGTGGCTAATACTAGACACCATGATATGGTAGAGTGTAAATTTAACCAATATTTATATTTGTAAGGATTTTCTACTTTTACCCAATAGAAATTACTATTTCTGTTACTACCATGACTGCAACTGCCTCTACTACTGCTACTGCTACTGCTACTACTACTGCTACTAATACTTTTACTACTGCTGCCACTACTAGTTTTGACACTACTGCAAAAGCGCTGCCTATAACAAACTGAATTTAGAGCAAGCACATTCTGAAGCTGTCTTACTCACTTTTTATTGTTATTCTTAGACTAGGGAGACACCATGGATTGGTTGAGTTACTGTGCATTGTGGGTTTTCTACTTCATGGTAGTGACAGTAGGTTCTACTGAAGACTTTACCAGACGTCGACTTCACAAAGGATGGGTCACTGGTAACCGTCACAGTGTTCTCGATGGTATTATTGGTAGGTACAAGTACTAGCTGCGTCTATATAAATGCATAGATATCCTAAAAAATTGCGTTGTGTTGCGTTTCGAAGTTAATCGCCATTAATAGCTTTATGATTGCCTCGATAAAATGGTAAAACTTACAGAGTGATTTTGCTTACTGTGTTTGAAAGATATTCACTTAAAAAAGTTTTGCCAATGTGTTTGGTGATTGATGTTTTAGTGCATGAGTACCTAGGTATCCCAATGGGCAAACCACCAATAGGGAACAGAAGGTTCAGGAAACCAGAGCCAGTGGACCCTTGGATGGGACAGTACAATGCCAGCAAGCGATCAAATGCTTGCATCAACTTCAAAGATATTCAATTTGGAGGTATGCATAAACAAATGAAAATAAATACAAGAAGTATTTTACTACAATCAAGTGAATACTATATTTAAAAAACATAGTGCCTTGCAATATAATATGTGCTATGACTACAAATCTAAGGAGATTTATTTAAATTTTAAGTTGGATATATTTTGAAAACCCCATAGTCTTTTCTGTTTGGTGCAATATGAAAATAACAATACACAGCATTTTGCAGTTTCTAGCAGTAGACAAAAAAGTACAGCACAGCATTATAATGCTTGTTTCTTGTATGCCTATTTTAGACTTTTATGGGTCGGATGTCTGGAATCCAGAAGAACCCAGGAGTGAGGACTGCTTATACATAAATGCTTGGATTCCAAACCCAGGAGAGATGACAGAGAAAAAAGCCATCATGGTTTGGATATATGGCGGCGGATTTTATAGCGGCAGTTCAACCTTGGACATATATGACGGTCGTTATTTGGCAGCTAGCCAAAATGTCATCGTAGTCTCCATGCAGTATAGATTAGGAATCCTTGGATTTCTAAACTTGGAAAGCGAAGAGGCTCCTGGAAACATGGCGCTGTTTGATCAGCTAATGGGTCTGCAGTGGGTACAGGACAATGCAGAGTACTTATATGGCGATAAAAACAACGTCACTATTATGGGGGAGAGCGCTGGCTCGGTTTCTGTAAGTCTCCATCTGATATCGGCCAAGAGCAGAAACCTCTTTAACAGGGCTATTCTACAAAGTGGTGCAGCAACAGCAAATTGGGCTTTAATGACTGTTGAAAGCTCATGGTACAGGTTAAATAAGACAATTTATAGTAAAGACATTGGGTGCTCAACCATCACCACCCACGTGCCCACTCTGATGAAGTGCCTGCGCTCCGTGCCCGCTGGTGTTCTGTTTGACTATTCATGGGCTCCGTCAGGAATTGCTCAGTTCAGCTGGCTACCGTCTGTTGACCATGACTTTCTAACTGAGCTACCAGAAACGTCTCTCCGTAAAGGAAACTTTAAACGATGCCCAATTCTGATTGGTTCAAATGCTAATGAGGGATCATCATTTCTGGTTTATGAATTTTATTATCAAGGCTTTGGGCCAATTTTCAAGAGCAAAGAAATAAACTTTACCATTCCCCATTCTCGTTTTGTGAATGACATAAATCGGGCATTTAGGTATTACCCACAGTGGCCAACAAGCATGAATCAATTCGGAAAGGACGCAATAGCTTTCCGATATACCGATTGGCGAAACAAAGATGATAGTCTATTAAATCGACACAATATTGACTTATCAGTTGGAGACTACCACTTCCTCTGTCCAACCAATGCTTTCTCCCAATACTTTGTCAATGTCGGATTGCCCGTCTACTACTATTATTTCACGCATCGCTCGACGAGAAACCCTTGGGGCAAGTGGATGGGGGTGATGCATGGTGATGAAATATTCTTCACTTTTGGATTACCAATCAGACCTGATTCCCAGTACACAGAAGACGAGAAACTTCTCAGTATGCATATGATGCAGCTCTGGTCTAACTTCTCTAAAACCGGGTAAGCTAGGTTTAGCTAGCGAACAAAGTTTATCTTGTAATATTAAAGGTTTGCTAAAGCACTTATAAACTTTTGATATATGATGAATTACTTAGAGATTTGTAGTACAAATTGATGTCTATTGGGATAGAAACTACTAATGGTTATCTACATGCATATAATCCTTAATAGAATGCTATCTTTTATTGCGCACTTAGATGTACCTCCAATGTTGCATGCATGAACTTAACACACTAAGTTATATACTATTATACAGTATATATAATGCTGTATACTTGTCTGTATATAATTAGGATATATCTGTTACTGTAACTGTCAATCTGTCTTGTTTATATCTCGAATTCCTAACAGCCATGCTACATATCTGCTAGTTGAGCTAATTGATAGCTTCAACTTTACTCTGAACATCTCAATAATAATAGAATGTATACTAATATTTGCAGCTGCATTCCGTACCTTCATTTGTATGTCAGAAAGTAGAGTATTATTAGCTCAATCAATCTCAATTGCAAGAGTTAGCAAGGCTGTGAAGAAATTGAGAAAAGCCTGTTTTATAAATGAGCAATAACAAGTCATATTTTTGCTAGGAAGTTAATTGTTGCCCTGAAGTCTAAACTAACATTCTTACAAATAGGTAATTGAATAAACTAGACTAGAATTTCTTTGTCATAGCCTGAGGTTTTTTTTCGTTGTTCCTGTGTCATGCTTGGGCTCCTAGAAACAGCCCAAACTCTGGTATGTCTGCTAGCAAGTAAACTGAATGCTCATATGTTCTATCGGGATAATGCAGTTATACTAACAAATATGTTTTAAAACAATTTTAAACTGCAGAATCTAAATTCTAAACCTATTGGGTCACAGCAATATAGTAGCAAGATTTGGTAGTCATGACAACTGTAGAAGCAGTGTTTTCTTTCCCTCTACTAGCTGCTTTGTATGCTGGGCCTTCATTTATTTGTAATAACTTCACTAACTTTACTAGATACTACTTTGCATTATAATAATATGGATGGACTTTGTCCCATATGCTGGCCTTTTTTCCATAAGAGCTTCATCCAAGCTATAGTTATATTGTCAGCTGTTTATGTAACTATATACAAATGTGATTGCATGAGAAGAATAATTATAATGCCTAGTCGTGTTCTTTAATAGCATATGATTGCATAGGTGTCAGAAAATAACAACACATATATAATACAATATTAACAAACCTGATGATATGGTCAAGTGAAAGGTAATAGCCATTGGTTATTCTGGAGTAATGCTAACTTTATATAAATATAATTCCAGGTGTAGCTGTACATCATACTAATGTATACCACTAAAACACTACTTCAAAATAGTAGTATAAACAAGCTTTGCTGTTTTATAACATTTCTAGTATTCAATATTCATTTATAGCTTTCAAAATCAGAGTACACTCCAAATTAAGGGGTATAAATTTAAGTCAAATTATCATTGCTTTTGCTGCATAAGGTTATATAAAGTAAAGCCTGTCACTGTTGGTATGTTGCTATGACACCACACTGAACAAGTCTTAACTTTGCAGACACCCGAATGGTTTGGATAATGGAGGTCTGTGGTCGTGGACTCCAGCCAGTCAGTTTGGTAAAGAGTTCTATGAGCTGAGCATACCTAGCCTTACCAACCCGACTTTCGGGAGTGGTCCGAGAACTGAGCACTGTGCATTCTGGGACAGCTATCTGCCGGGATTGGTTACAGGGACAGGTCAGTATTGCTGCTGTATTTGGGTACGAGATTATGTGAGTTTTCTTAGAGAAATTATATGTGTAATGATGATTTTGCTGTTAGACGAATCAAGTTAACATATTATATTAAAGGTTACAGTAACTTTGTTGCTTCTTTTAGCAGAAAGAATATAACTCTTAAATTGATAAACAAAATGTGTCTACTTAAAGATATATAAAATATCAATTGCACATATTATACTATAATGGTGTTACTTGGTGAACAAAGCTTTCGATCAATCTGATATTGTATTAAACCATTTTCTGTTATAAAATTGAAAGCACCAGAAAGCTATGTGACCCTTTTCTTTAGCAACTATTTTGGCAAACGGTTTCAAAACAACTAAATTACACAACCTGCATGAAATAGTAGGTAGCTTTTACTGGTTGAGTAGTACATATCCTTATAGAAAATAGTTTCCAGTTTGATCATTTCAAAAGATGATATTTGGAGCCTGAAGTTGGAAGTGGGTGTGCTCTATGACTTTTAACTTCTAATCCACAAACACTACGTGTAAAAAAACTCAATTCTTGTTAAACAATAAGAATTAACAAATTGACTTCCAACTTTAGACTCCTAATATCACTTTCTAATAATTTCTGTTGTTAGTTAGATAAATTTATTTCATCTAATTTCAAACACCCCTGTAGGTGAAATGTTAGTGTTAGCACAATGATTTTCCTTTGCGTTAATTTAACTTCTGTTTTCTGTTATAATTTATCACAAGCTGAGCTCATGCCACTTCCATGCTCAAATAATTATACCTAATATTGAAAAATGCGAAATGATCTCCACTGCCATTTGAATCTGGAAGAATCTGTAAAAAATTAAAACCTATAGCATTTATTCTATGATATTCAAAAGAAAACATAGGGGGCTATCTGAAAAAGATAAAACTTTTGGCATACAGATGTTGAATTGATTTTATAATCAAAAGGACAACATTGTCATTAAACTGATACCGCTGCTTTTGATTCATCTTCTAAAAAACACTTTCAAAATTGACAGCACTAAAAAACCATGAACATTTTATCCTACAAATGAATCTGCAATCTATGTTTGTCTTAATAACTCAGCAATTATGGCGGTTTGAAATTTGTCATCTAATATTCTTTGTGCTGGAGAAAAAAACCGATTTTGTGAACTCATGTGAAAGCAAACACAGATTACAAAATTTACAAAAATTCAGGGAGTCTCAACGTAAATTAAAAACAGTAATTTCACCTCTTGAACGAGTACACCATTCAGTATAGACGCTCATAAACCAAGAGAGGAAGTGTACAAGATGTACCAAATATTCACCTGGCACAGCTAGATGGTGTTCTCACTTAAAATCTTTCAAGGTATAGTTTAACTATAGAAGTGTGGCTTTCTTTTGGAAACCTCCTAACTGCAGCTCTACTAACAACGTGAAACCAAAGCTCTGCTTGAACTGTTGCTTCTAATGCTTAGTCTCGTTATTGTGAGAACTGACCACTGCTTGAGCTTAAGACGCCTGTCTGCCAGCTTGCACAACGTCCTGCTTTCCGTCATGTTTTTTTTTTCAATTAAGTAAAAGTCATATGCATGAGTTTTTCATTAAAAAATTAAATAAAAGTAAATACCTTAACACTTCATATTAACAAGTTGTTAAAGTATATTAATGAATAAAAGTACTGCTTATAATATATAACAAAAATACTAATGCGATCTTTAGTATATTCGTTTAAATACTATTAAGTTATTCGTTAGATGATGCATTAAAAAAGTAAAAAATCCTTAGAGAATTTTTTCATATAGAAGTCATGCCATTCAGAAGTTACAAACAAATTGTTTACTAAGCTAAGTTACTGATAGTATTCCCTTCTAGACTTGACATCATTTTTAAATCTGAAAATATCTATAATTTCTACAGGCAATAATTCATTCATCGTATCAATAAAACCAATAAAGTTTCTAGCAAAACATTATAAATGACATTATTTGATCATAAAAAGTTTATGGTAATAGTGTTATACAAACTAAGTGGAAGGCGGGAGTTTTTTAGTTTTAAGGAAAGAACATGTTTTATACACTGATAAACCTGCCTACTTTACACAATATTTAAGTCGGCTATAATGTGTTCTACCGTTGCCTTTAGAAAGAATAATACACAAAAAAATCCTATTACGCACACCGCAAAAGTTGTAAACCAATATTTCTTGGAAAAAAAATTATATTTAATTTGTCAACTGCATGATCTAACAAGTAGACATAAAAGGGCAATAGAAATGTAGGCCATACTTTGTGAAATACAGTTCGTATGTGAAAACTAACAAGTTTCTAAGATAATGTAGTTCAGACTTAAAACAGCTGCCTTATTGTGTCAACTAATCAATGTCAGGGCACTTGTAATATTGAATGCAAAGCATTCACTTTCTGCAATGTTTTAGATATAATCATTTTCTTTTCTCACCTATCTTCGATTTGTCCTGTTCAGGTAGCGGGTTTTATATGTAATTATTGGTTAAAAGAATTTGTAACTGAAGATCAAAAGCCGATCTGTACTGAAAACTATTAGCAATTTTACTCTATTATTATAAAAGGAGTTTCAGTGTATGTCATGTTAAGCCTGTGCTGTGGATTTGTTGTTAATTCATAATAAATTTGCTGTTTTATAAACAGGATGATGAAATGTTGCTGAACTTGTTTCCAAACAGACCTCAAAATTTGCAAATTCCACATTTTCAAACTATTAATAAGCACATCTCTCTATAGTTATAAAGGTGTTAGCTCACATCTGCTTTAAGATGATATGCTTGTGTCTTATATGCTGTTAGTATTTGTTTTCTGCTTGCTGCTGTATAATATATCCTCTCTTGCTTATATGCCTCCACTACTGTACTATGCACTATACACTGGATACTATACACTATACTCTATATACACTATATACTATACGCTAGATGCTATACACTGTATACACTATATACTCTATGCTATATACTATGCACTGTATGCTATACATTTTATACTATACACTGTATACTATATACTATACACTAATATATATACTAAATACTATACACTGGCTAAATTGCAGCTGCTCATACAACATTCATAATTTCTATTTCTTCCTGTATTGCTCAGTGCTCACACAACTACTACTAATGCTGGCCCGCTTACCTTACTGATAGGTTTAAATCTACACCTGTATGATGAAAATGACACCATTTTATGACTAATAAACGCTGTCACAAATGAAAAAATTCTAGCTATTCGGTGCTGCTTACAGCTTTTAACTTGCTTTCGATCTAGATATAATAATATATAAATTATTGCTACTGCTATAATACTATTTGCTGTAAAAACACAAAGCGCAGATAAATCTATTAGATGCAAACCCTATTTTACTATTTGCTGTTAAGAAATGTGGAGAAGTGTAGCCACAGTAACATAGTTTCAGCACAAGTTACAGGAGAGTATAACTCTAAGTCAGTGCATCTGGTTTGCCATGTTTTAGCTGACATACACGACGTAGAGAAGGAGTGGAAGGAGCAGTTTGCTGAGTGGAACACGTATATAGTGCACTGGAAACACGAGTACCAGAACTACATGCAGACTGAGTACGAGCAGACCAAGTGTGACCAGCAGCTTAACGTGCAGAAGAGAGAAACTGGAGAACTGTGAAACTCTTAGCTAGTTTTACTTATTCTGAAGCATTATTACTGAGCTATTTTGCTGCCGTCCCTACAGTTTCATAATTAAAGAGACAAAGTTTGATAATTAGAAATTTTCTATTTAAAGAGAAGACAACTTTGTGTTTATGCGTTTCTTATGCTAAGGCACTGCTGCCATATCATCTATTCACCATTGTAGTTTTATTTTGGACTAAACTAATGATGCAAATGTTTCAGTTTTGAAAAGTTTTTGACATTTGACTTTTATCTTTTGACCTTTACCCTTTGACCTTGCCACATGTAACAGTGTGAAAAAGAGCCATACTCATGTTTCATGGATCATCAAAACACTTATTCAGTTTAAACAATGACTGATGATTCAGATCATAATAGCTTTAAACCAATAATGAATATTCAATGTCTAAATTATATTTTTCCTTTTTCTTAATTGATTTTCTGTAAATTAGAATTTTTATCAATTAAGTTGCTTGAGTCAATCATAGTTATTTTAATAGGCTTTTAGCCACAATTTACATTTGGCTTAATTTGCAAATTATTCAAAACCTTTTGATGCTGCCGCACAATACATGACCCTTGACTTACGCCATGTGGCGGCCTGCACATTTCAAACATGAAATATTTTATTTGTTCAAGAGCAGACACATTTAATTATCTATATGGTTATTGTGCATTGTGAAAAAATGTCATTTCAGCTGTGATTTCATGTTGTTAATAAGTTAAATTAACATCGATGATAAAAATTAACTTTTAGCTTTACACAGAGCCAATCATTTGACATGCAAAATGTCTATTCTTTGGTATCAATCATTAGCACTTATTGAACTTATGTACTTACTAACCAATATTACTTACCAATCTTACTTACTTACTACACACTTACTTACGACACATTTACTTACTACACATAAAACATAACTATTTAAATTTTGTTTTTTATTGTCAGATGATTAAACAAGCTCACCACTTAGTGAGTCAAGTAATACCATTTCTTATAATTATATTTCATCTTTGAATGTATATTTTACAAAATATATTAATTTTAGATTCTAACAAAACACTGCATAGACTTAGATTGAGTGTGCCGTTTTATGGTTTGTATGTTCATGTCTTAGAAAACATAGTCTAACAAAGTATTTAATATTTTACATGTCTATGGAAATGTTTATGAAATAAAATTACTGTATCTTTCAGCTTATGCTGAATGGCTTCTGTGTATTTTTCTGTTATAATTAGATGTTTATTTACAGTGCCAACAGTTAATTTGTGAGTGCACACAGTTCTGTGAGCATAGAATTAATCAATTTCATTTGGCACCAATTCTACATAACATGATCATGTAAGAACTCGCACCCATGAATAAATTCTATGCTAAACCCCCTCTCCATCTTTCACTTTTTGCAATGCATTATAGACAGCTATATTTGATACTGGGTTAAATGAATGCCAGAAGAGTGTCTTACGGCAGCGTAATATGGAGATTTTATTTACTAGCAGTAAAATCACCAACTATTACATTCTATTATTCGTATGTCAAACAGTAAATATTGAATTCTGTCTTACTGTGTTTATTATTGCTGTGTATTATCATATGATGGGCATCAGTTTAGTTACTCACTTGTTACTTCGAACTAATGTCAAAACTTGAAGCCGAAACCTTTTAGACTTTAAATTTACACTTTAAGTGTCAACCCTAAAGATGAGCAATGAAGTGGAAACTATTACTGTATTAGATATACCTATATGTTATATATGTACATAATTACCACAATTAACACACACACACCCATATATATATATATATATATATATATATATATATATATATATATATATATATATATATATATATATATATATATATATATATATATATATATATATATATATATATATATATTGAAATAATATATTTGACTGCCAAGGAATAAATCCTATTAAGTAAAGTATTCCACATGCCTACTTAATAAAATGTATGACTCTATTTCTCACTTTTAATAGCAAAAATGTAGTTCATATATATTTGATAATATTTTTAGACGAGTTGTATAAGAAAGTTGAACAGCTCCCAGAGGTATCATCCGCAGTAAGAGTGGCAATTAGCAGCACCCTCCCTATAGCTGCTATGGTTCTCAGGCTAATATTAATGTGAATGAAAAGATAACATTCAAAAACATCACCTTTTCTATGCAATTCACACCTGATACATGCTAAGCATTTTTTTTCGCAACTCAACTACAACATTGGATATATATATATATATATATATATATATATATATATAGCCTATAATTTTATTTATATATATTCTACATTTATAATTTTGTTCATTATAACAATAAAATAAGTTATAACTAAATATAAATTTAGTTTAAAAGAAAGAATATTCTATCAATTATGCACAGGATATTCAGTCAAATCATAAAATCATAAAGACGCATTCTAAAATAAATTTTGCTGCATGCTAAGCTTTATAACATTAAAACGCAGAAATATTTTAAATTAAATTTGAATTAAACACTGCAGCATGTGTTTAATATTTTGATATCGGAACACATTATCGAAACAAGATTACAATTGTGATTTTTACATACTCGTGTATTACTTACACATCCGGCCATCAGAAACATAAAAAAAATACAAAACCATCAACTGTAGTACTATCTTTGATGTATGCAGGTTTGTATGAGTTACGGAAAGGGTTTTCTAAAAGTTTTTATGTAATTTAATCTAACTCCATCTAAAATATTAAAATGATTCAACACACTCTATTGTGATACAGCAAAAACTAGAAAGTTTGTTTGTTATGTGCAATATGCGAACAATTACAGTCAAACATCTGTTTGTAATATAGCCTTAGCCCTTATGCTAGCTGTTTGCATTTCAAGGCAGGGAATATTGTTTCATCTTTGCATAAGAGAACAGAGTTTACTGGATTAGTACTATAGTATATACGTCTTGTCATATAGCAAATACTTGCAACACTCAGTGTGATATGTGTATAAATTCACTCATGGATCGTGCAAATGCAGATCAACTGGTACTGCAAGTATATTATACTAAAGCATGTGCATGTACTATGTACAATATAAACACCAAGGTACTCTGTATACTCGGCTAAACACTGAAAGATTATATAAACTGAAGCTATGCTTTAAAAAGCTCTAACTTTAAATAAAATCACAACAGGCAATAAAAATACGAGAAGTTGTTGAATAAAACAAAATGTAGAAAAACGCTTGCAAGTAAAATGAATTTATTTAACAATATATGAAAAAATAATATATACAAGCATTTTGAACAGCGTGACTGCTTTCCTATATTCCATGAGCATTGTGAAACATGTGATTAAAATACAAGTGATAAACAAATAACTTCAAAAATAAATATACTTCGTTAGATTAAGCAAAATAAAAAAAATTAATAATTTCACATTATTGCATAAATAATTTATGTTGCAATGCAGCACTAGGTAGCATAGTGTAAAAATAAAAACATATTTAAGAAATTTATTTAATCTATTTAATATCAGTACTGATTAATGGCATTAGCTAATATCATTTATATAATATATAATAAAATATTCAGTTATATTTACATAGAAAAATTGTAAGCTATGTGATGTGATTTGATGCTATTTGATGTAAAATGTCTTGTAAAAATATGGAGCGTAAATAAATTGCATCTAATGGCGCCAAGTTCAAAGATATGGAATATAACATTTGAAAATATACACTAATAATGTGCAGTTATAATAATTTTTCTGCTGACAGTTAATCATTCATGGCTTGAGGCCTCAACTAGCTGCAGAAATATTATCTAATGTAAATACATTGACTTCTTCTGCTTTAGACTAAAAATAACTAACATCTACTAAAGTACAATGTTATAACCAACAGTAAACAAGTTAAGAGATGGGTTTCATTCAACTGCATTAAGTTGAAACCTTTTTTGATTGGCTGACCACAAATAAAATTAATTTCAATCGGTTGCTTTCCTCGAATCAGCTCTTTCCTTTTTAGTAGCGATAAGCCCTTGAGTTTTAGTATGATCAATAGCAACATACTGCACACCAGATGCCTAAAACAGGTAAAACTAGCTTAAATTCAGACTACAGTACAATATCTAGAACCTGCTTGCAGTACAGTGAGGAACAACTCCTAACAACTGAATGATTGTGAAGACAACAAATTTTAAACAGAGTAAAACAAATCTCAAACCCCACCATAGAATTTCATGCTATTTTAAAAAGAGGAATTCTGTTAGCTAAAAAAAGCTAACTTCACTATGTAACCAGGTAATATGTTGTACTTGTGGTATTCAATGGAAACAAAACCTGACTCAACAAAAACACAGATTAGGAAATTATTTTCAAAAAAAAATAAACCGGTTATACATTTAACAGAATCACAGATAATAAGCATTGAGAAAATATTTTACTGAATAAAATTAAAAACTTGAATTTGAACTTTACCGTATTAGGGAACCATTGAGTCTGACGGACATTAACCATTGTAGACACACATTGCACAGGGATCAGGAGGAGATAACCAACAGTTACCCATGAAGAGGGCCTAGACTCAAAGACGTAGTAGCAGGTAAGTTGGTACACATAAAATAGAGTAGTTAGTCGTGACGTAATCTACTCACCTGGGAAGAGCTGGAAGACAGGTGGACGGGGCGTGGAGGGGGTTTGTTAGAATCAAAGCACTGATGGTCAAGTTGAATGTACTGTAGCGGCTGGTTACTGGGAGAGCGGGCTAGCACAGTGGTGCGGGGCGCCGCAACCGGTACGACCTGAGGACAGACATGGGAGACCCAGGCTATAGCCAGAAGGAGGACAACCAGGTAGACAAAGCTTAGTTTGTGAGGAGAATTGGTTATATTCATATTGATTAGTCATCAGCATAAGTAATTCATGATTCAAACTTGTCTCTTCCCTGAATCTACCATCTAATAGACTGAAGGGCATTGGTTTGGTAGTTAGTAACTAAACTAATGTTGACTTAGCAATTGTTAGTGTATATTCTGCTTGCACTCTCTACTGTATTATATAAATTTTCCAAAGCAACGAGAAGTTTTGTATTTTGAAAGCTGCTTTACACCCAATGTGGTTTTTGTTTTGGCACTTTATAAATAGTAAGTTACGAGCTCAAAATTAGCAGTACAGAGTTATTAGTACAGAGTTAGTAGTACAGAGTTAGTAGTACAGAGTTAGCAGTACAGAGCAATTAGTACAGAGTTAGTAGTACAGAGTTAGTAGTACACAGTTAGTAGTACAGAGTTACTAGTACAGAGTGAGTAGTACAGAGTTAGTAGTACAGAGTTAGCAGTACAGAGCAATTAGTACAGAGTTAGTAGTACAGAGTTAGTAGTACAGAGTTAGTAGTACAGAGTTAGTAGTACAGAGTTAGTAGTACAGAGTTAGTAGTACAGAGTTAGTAGTACAGAGTTAGTAGTACACAGTTAGTAGTACAGAGTTACTAGTACAGAGTGAGTAGTACAGAGTGAGTAGTACACAGTTAGTAGTACAGAGTAATTAGTACAGAGTTATTAGTACAGAGTTAGTAGTACAGAGTTAGTAGTACAGAGTTAGCAGTACAGAGCAATTAGTACAGAGTTAGTAGTACAGAGTTACTAGTACAGAGTTAGTAGTACAGAGTGAGTAGTACAGAGTTAGTAGTACAGAGTTAGTAGTACAGAGTTAGTAATACAGAGTTAGTAGTACAGAGTGAGTAGTACAGAGTTAGTAGTACAGAGTTAGTAGTACACAATACCAACCTTTGTATTAGCGTTACAAGCAGTTGGTCTATCAGGACGGGCGGGAGATGCTGTGAAAGAGCTGGAGTTACCGAACCGCTGAGGCGGAATATCATAGATCTACAATGTGACAGGAAATGACATCAGAGAAGATGGCATATTATGTGAAATCTATACTGCGATACAATAGCCACGTGTAGAATGAGAATGAAATGTTTAATAGACTAGACCAGGGGTGGGCAACTGGGGGCCCCAGGGCCACCTGTGGCCCTTTGCCCATTTTTCAGTGGCCCTTTTAATGCTTAAGATAAGTAAAAGCTGTTGCATGCATTCTAATTAGCACAGTGTAGGTTTGGTGACAAATTACTTTATTATAATAGAACATATTATGTGTGAAATCATGTGGCTCTTAGTTTTGGCTGAAGTCTGAACTTGGCCCTCATGCAAAAGAAGTTGTCCACCTCTGGTCTAGAGTAAAGAGAACAGTGATGAGATGAGAAAGAGTAAAACGCAAGTTTCTGGGAGCATTAAACTTCAATGAGACACCGACTCTCACAACCACTGTGACAGCGGAGGGGGGTGAAGGTCACCGAGCAGTCACTTACTTCCTGGCAATCTGCTGCAGACCAGTCAACATCTTACTGACTTCTGAGGACACAATTCAGCAGAGTGTACTGTGGGCATGGAGTCAACCCACCCCTTAACAGATATGTCTGCATAGCGTTAATGAGGCTACTGCATGCAGAAGTGAGTGACAGTCAACTCACCTGGTCATCCTCGTCATCACTATCATCCGTAGAATCCTCACTGGAGTCATCAGCCCCTGCCCTAGTGGGTAGACGAATCCCTAGTATCGGCTCCACACCAGGAACACTGTCACTATAGAATATATGATTAATTTATAATTCAAATAATGAAGTATAACGATTTAACACATAAACATGGAGAGCCTTATAACTGATGGTTGTATTATGAATATTATTCTACAAATAGTCTAAACACATGAAGGAGGATGTTTCTGTGTAGGTTATTTCACTGTATTTGATACAGAGTGACAGTGTTGGGTAAACACGTAAAATCATATAAATTATTTCTAGTTACATCAGAACATTATATTCAACTATTTTTGCAATGTAGATTAGATACTCTGTCCACATTTAGTTGTGTTGATTTTCAACTGAATTTACAACAAAACAATCCATGAATGATGCAGAACTAATTGATACATAAATAAACAATTAATTAGTGTTGTTTACCCCAACAGCTAAAATATGGCGAAAAACAAAAACATTTAAAAACACCTGTTTAGGCGACACAGCCCATGTTTCTGAAATCATATATACTACCTAAACACAGAATCTCTCACATATGATAAAGTTTTACAGTCAATGATATCATATATATTACCTAAACACAGAATCTCTGACATATGATAAGGTTTTATATGTAAATGATACCATATATATTACCTAAACACAGAATCTCTGACATATGATAAGGTTTTACTTGTCTGTGATATTCGGAGGGAAGAATCTGAAGTTGATGAACCTGCAGCGTGTCTCAACACAACGTTCTCTTTCCCTGAAATATTACACACCACACATGAGGTCAGAGGTCATGAGATAAGAAACCCTATTGAATGTTGAAACATAAAAACCCAAATCAAAATAGTTTAAAAAACTAGGAACAGATGTTTACGTGAGTTGGCTGGTAAGGAAGTTTTGGCGAGTTGATTTGACCCTTTAGCGCTTTGGATGGTTGTTCGTGGACGAGCTTGTGGCTGGCTCCGTGGAGAATCATATACATCCTGCGAGCTGGCATTGTGACAGTGAGCGACAGGTGTCACAGGTTGTGTTGGATATTTTACGGGCTGTGCTCGAGGTGCTATGTCATACACCTCTTCTGAACTGTCACCTTGACACTGAGGATCAGGTGCTACAGGCTGTGCTCGAGGTGCTATGTCATACACATCTTCTAAACTGTCACCTTGACACTGAGGATCAAGTGCTACGGGCTGTGCTCGAGGTGCTATGTCATACACATCTTCTAAACTGTCACCTTGACACTGAGGATCACGTGCTATGGCCTGTGCTCGAGGTGCTATGTCATACACATCCTCTGAACTGTCACCATGACACTGAGGATCAGGTGCTACGGGCTGTGCTCGAGGTGCTATGTCATACACATCTTCTGAACTGTCACCTTGACACTGAGGGTCAGGTGCTACGGGCTGTGCTCGAGGTGCTATGTCATACACTTCATTAGGGCTTTCAGCAAAATGATTCATGTCGGTGTAAGAACTTGACCTCGAGTTCGAATCAATGACAGTGTCTCTGGGTGGCTTTGGATGCCGAGTAAGCATACTGTGGAGATCCTCCGAGACTTCATCACTGACATGTTTGGTTGAAGCGTTGAAATATTTATGAATACGTGAAGAGTTGCCCACACACGGCGTAGGAAGTGCTGTTATATTCTTTGGCACATCGTACATTTCCTCCAACATCTTGCATTCTTCATAAGATCTACTACCAACGCTCTCCCGCGGCTCTGCAGCGCCAGGAGATATTTTAGGGGGTCTGGGAGGGGGAACAACTCCAAAGTTATCTCCGTCATCTCCCGAGTGACTAGAGGTGGTGTGTTTGTCGTCTGCATTGATGCCGCTATCGGCAGCTTCTCTACAACACCACCAGTTGTTTAGAAACATATTAACCAGGCTGGTGGTCACTGTGTAAGCAGATATTCAGAAAACTATCTGATGAAATGCCATATTGGTAAAATTGAAACACTATATCAATAAAATAATAAGTTTTGCAAAACACAATTTTAGCTTTACAGCAGTCTAATGTGTGGACATTATTATAAATTTAAATCTTAGAGCAGTTAAAATGTTTTGCAAGATTTTTATAAGTTTTTTATAGAACAGATCAGCTTTTGCTTTGCCAAATTTATTTATAAAAGCAAATAAACGAATAATTGCAAGAAACATCTTATCAACACAACAAAGTTAAGTCAGAAATATTCTCAACAGTGCTCGGAAAACTACCTTAAAGCAACAACTTAGCAACTTAGAGTAAACTTTGAAATCTGTCATAAAACTGGTGACAATAAAATGGATACACACCACTAAACCTGATTAAAGTACGTTAGATACTCAGAGCTCTATCAATGCACATTGCCATTATTCTGTGAAACAGGAAACACTTACGATTCGGAGGAGTAAGGTCGACCAGGAGAAGCAGGATTTAGATAGGTCTGGTAGACGGATTCCTCAGTGTCACTCTGCTATAGAATTCACATATATTTTACTTTAAATGCAAAACTTTAAAAAAACTACTTAGCTTAGTAAAATCACTAAAGCTGATAGAAAAGAACAATATAACAGATGGAGATGGCGCCATACCACTGATGTTAAGTTTCGTAGTCGGGGCGTAGGAGCCGCCACCCGACTGGGGGGAGATGCGAGTGTCGGTGGAACATCATAGTCATCATACATGGCTGAATCCGGAGCTGAAATATTATTATAGAAAGAAGTTACAAAACAGCCAACTGTAAACTCATAGTATCAATAACTGAGAACCAGTGTGTACATGTGGATAAGTACAACAGCTAGGACATTGTGAGGTGAATCAAGGTGAGTGATAGAGGTGAGATAGCATACCCATAGATCTAGAGGAATGGTGAGGTAATATACAAGACAATGTGCACCACACTAACTCATTCATCACAACATAATAATGTGATAGAGCAAGTTCTGACAACTCTAACCAAACAACAACACAATAACGAATAGCAAAGATCATTTCTTTATTCCCAGAAAAAGAAGATAACCCTAGAGCTGGTCAGTGCAAACATAATATACTAAAAGTAAGTGTACTAAAAACTTGGCAATCGAAAACAAATTCACAAATGACGAAGACTTAAACTCATGAAATCTGGAAGAATTTAAAGCAAGCACTAGATGTGCACAGGTAGCTGTAGTTCTGGACACAGAGACAACAATGACAGTAAATCTTGTTGACTCTTAAAAATCTCCGCAAATTTTTGAAATGATTTAATGGATTGCCAAGTTTTGAAATAGCGGCCAGAGCTGAACTACAACTAATAAGATACACCAACAACTGACAATGTCGAACTGCGTGTTACCTTCACCACTGCTAAAACAGTATACAAGTATTCAACTGGCAGTTTCGGCAGTAACTGAATAAATATAAACACAAGGTAAATACCAACTGTACCAAACACTGTACACCTGCTGAAAGTAGACAGGGGGAATTGCAAACAGACTCCCATTAAATTAGAGACTTTTTAAACCACAGCATTGTAATTAAAAACAAACATTTAATAAAACTTGCTTTGCCTATGCCTTACACCAACCTTGCTCAAGTTTTTACTAAAGTTATACACAACTAATAGTATTTGTAGTTGCTAACTAAATCAGACACAGTATTGGCAGATAATGGGTGATAGGCAGCTCAATACAAATGAAAGAAGTGGACCTAATGTTTCCTCGTAAACATAACCCAAGACCCAGCTTACCTGTATAGCATTGTGACAGATGTACATAGCCTTTAGCCTCAGCTTCTGGGCTTACTTCAGTTATGGTAGGGGAGGTAGACGGCCCTTTAGGGGTCTTTTCTTCGGATGTTGAATTGTTATCTAACAATATTATGGTTAATATACCACTACACACACTCTCTAGGAACTCATACAGGAAATACAGTTAGCTTTAGGTTAGAGCTATAGAAGTGGGAAGCAAAAAACCAAACAAGTATAAGAAATGCTAGAACTTGTTATTTAGGCTGTGACCAGCTGAGTTTAGAGAAATGTAAGATTATAACCGGCTGTTTTTATTTTTGAAGTATGTGTGTTGAAAAAGTATTAAACAAGAAAACCTCTCCCTTCTATCCTCCCTTCAGAAATTAGGCTAAACATTTACTGTTGCACTAAACAAGCATGAACTAGGTGTGCCGAGCTAGCTTAATCTACTGTTCAAGTTTATTCATTTCTGTCACCAAAACAATGATGTCTTCATAGATGTTAACCCGCGCACCCTAGATATAGTTTATAAAGCTGCCACAGGTCAAACATAGAAGACTGTTTCCAACACAACAGATATTTGTTATGAGTATAAATCTTCTAACTTACCATAACTATCAGGTTCACCTAATCAAGTAGCACAGTAACTGACCAATCGGGACTTGAATATAAACATATGCTATTTTAAAAACATTTTTGTGATGAAAACAAGCAGTTAAAGAAGTTACATATAAACAGAGTAAACAGAATAGAGCCTGTGTAAACATAGGATGCTCTCACCAGACTGCCTATTTTCCTGGTGGAGGTTACAGATTCTACACAAACATTCGACCCATTTCAACATGGCTTCCTCGGTGTCCGCCGCCAAATAATAGAGCCTATTCTGTAAGTAAAGAGGTGTTTATAGGTAGGACTATAGGAATATATAGTACTCATGTAGCTACACTTGTACAACTACAGTAGCACACTGTACTCCTGTAGCCACACTAGTACAACTACAGTAGCACACTGTACTCCTGTAGCTACACTAGTACAACTACATGAGTACACTAGTGTAACTACAGCTACACAAGTACAGCCACACAAGTACAGTTACACTTAGTGTAACTGGACTCCTGTAGCCACACTAGTACAACTACAGTAGCATACAGCTACACCAATGTAGCCATAATAATATATATACAATTTTAGCCATAATCAAATCAAATGAGGCAAAACATTCACACAGAGTTGTATAATTAATCACACAGTGAGATCACCAGGGTAATAACAGGGTTATAATGCTCCAATAGCAGTAGTCACGGCCAATACACGTAGAGTACAACACAATACAAGTCCAATGTCTAAATCAGCCTTGCTTTTGAATAGCTTCCATCATTCAGATTGATCAAATCTACACAATAGACTAGCATCAACATATACTTCCTCATGAAACTGCACTGATCAGAGAATCATGTGTCCTGCTATTCTATTGGTCGAATAGGCATTGGGAGAATGGGATTCCTGGATTTGTTTAAATTAACAACAACTGATATACTCACTACACCTAGTAGAGGAATGCAATGCATTACTAACATTTTGGGATGAGACTTGAATGGCAAACAGATGCTGGTAGTAGGCTGTGTCTAGAGACGACTCAATCTTCTCGCACTGAGCCAAGTTGATGGATCCCAGTTTATTCTGGAGAGAGTCATCCTTGTAATAACTCAGTTTGTATCGATTGGGGAACAAAGGTGAAGGTCGATATAGCCTGAAAAATCGTCTTCTCCATTTCTAAAATATAATAATGAAAAAATCCATTCGACATAATGCGATAATGGAAACGTAGTGATATAACAGAGCCCAACAGAGAGAATATGACTCCCACCATCTATTATAACGAGTTCCAACTACTATTGAATAGCAACCTAATAACCAACTTGACCTTGACATTTCTACATTGACAACTGCCCAACAGAATATGCATGTAAAAGAACAGCATAATATTATGTTTCTCCGTATGCTAACCTAACGTAAAGTAAGTTATCTGAATGGAAGATCATGTTAACAAACAAATGAAACAGTTACACAAATAGAATGACTGCAGCACATTGGTAGGTGTGTATGTGTTATGCGCTCACAACTGTGTTTATAACAAACAACTACTTTGCTATTACTATCCACAATGCCTGTTAACACTAGAGATCAAAATTAGCTCCCATTGCTACAATTACGTGGTGTTTTCCAATGTGCTACTATATCTTGCATGATGCCAGAACGAAACTCAATCAAAGTACCGTACTTGTTTATATATTATATATATATATTATATATATATATATATATATATATATATATATATATATATATATATATATATATAATATATATATATATATTATATATATATATATTATTCTCATAATTATTTTATACCCAATATTATATATATTATATTATTTATAAATAACAGTTATAACATATTATTAATCTAAACTTATATCATGTGAAACATGAAAGCTAATTTCAATAAACAAGACATAAACCTAGCTACTCTAACAATTTAGCTGTTGGCAGTAGAGAAATTAGCTCCATACTTACAGCTTTAACAGGGATATGAACTTTTCCCTTTAAAAAAGTGACAAACTTATCACCAGGTGACTTCGTCAACCATCCACAGAGTATATCTTCCATCAAATTGACCTCTACATAATAATAGCACATTGCAGCACAGAATAAATCTTCCATCAAATTGATCTTTACATAATACTAGCACATTTCCGATGATGTCACACTTTCTCAGATACACACAGTTAATGTTTTAAATCAGGGAATAAATATTAGAAAGCCGCTGGCACTGTTTTTTATAATAAAATAATTTAATAATTAGTAGAGATCAAGTTCTGACACAGAAACCCGCTAGCAGAACAGGACAGAGCGGAGATAGATGAGGATATGTGAGGAAGTATTGACACAGAAATAGGTCAAGTGCTAAAAAAGGACTGCTTTAAAGTATGGTGAAGTTTAAGTGTGGCAATACTTTGGTAATTTCAGAAAAACTTTTTCAACATGACTTGTAGATTTTTCAATAAGACCAGTCAAGACAAGGTGCAAATATATTGATTGGATTCCACCTTCAAGTGCAGTTGCTGTCTAGGCAGCCATTTAACATCAACACAACTGCATTATTTAGACATGCAGAGCTCTGGTAGCGTGATACAACCTAGTCCAATAAGAACTACTTTGCATGACATGCCAATTAAATGTGACATGATGACATGCCTGTTCCAAAGGCTACTTTATAAGAGAGTTAAATTAAATTTGTTCTTTAAAGCAAAAGCTGTGCATGAACATTGTTTATATAAACATGTGATGAAACTGGAACTTAATTTTAAACAAGCTATAATATTTATAGTCGATTATTGAAAACCAGGAAACTATTTTTAGAGAATTTAATGTCTGTTATCTGGAAAGTTTGTAAATTTAGTAAAAAGTATCAATCAGAATAGACATGTTGAATAATTTCACACTCAGAAATGTTGGCCTATGTCAATTATAGTTGAAATATGTGAAACGTAACAGCTAATTTCAACATAAAAGATATGGTTCTAATGACACACTACAAATCTAATAGTAATGAAAAGTTACTTTTTTTAAACTCGGGCTCAGAAAATTGCAAGTACATTATAGTCTTAAAATAGTAGATTATCTGGTAATGCAAGTGAAAAATTCCTTAGACGAAAGAGTTTGCTTTTACTCATAGATAAAAATAGTCATTTTGGTGTTTCTATTTGGTGCAAAACAGAAAAACAAGTACTTTTAGTAAACATGTGTGATCAATACATATAAATAGATATATGAGTATTGAGAATTGTTATCACTTATTTCCCTTATCATTATCCGTCTACTATGAATTTGTGGCTTGGAGAAAATATGTATTAATCAGAATTAGAGCTAGTGTGATAGCAGATGCTAGATGGTGTAAAACATGTGAATGCAAAAGGATGTGCTCAAAGATATACAAGATGGTAATCACAATGATCATAATAACTATAAAACTTTAATCACAATCATCATTGCCATAATGCTATAACAATCGACGTAAATATTTCATTTCAATTTGAATCAAGTTTGATATTTTTCTCAAATGTCTAACTAGACGATTTAAATTTCATTTATAATAATTGGAGCTCTAACAGAAAATGAGACTAGCCAAATATTAATGATGAATATAAAATTAAAGAAAGCATAATAATAATAATAATACTGCCAATGGTAATATCATAAAGATAAAGATAGTGACGATCATTATGATCATACATCATGGAACCAGTCTAATATCTTCAGTCAAACTCACTGTAATCAACAGCCATGGAAATATCAGTATGACTATGAATGAACAATGCCAACAGTAACATTAATTAACGAAGGCAAATCATTATAACTATATACAATATTAGTAGTTATTGGGGTGAATCTATGCCATACCCATATACTATAAGGCAACACAAATGCAAACAATAAATTATAAACATAAATGATTATATAAAGTACATGTGCTAATTTTTTAACTCATTACCTGGAATGTAAAATGAGCATTAGTCTCAGAATGATTAAAGCATTATTTTATGGTAAATTTATTATAAAGCGAAAGTGGAGAGTAGTATTCCAAGACTAACAGCAACTTTAAGTCTAATCTTGAGGCTTGAGTAATCGTTTAAAAACTATTAAAAACTGATTATAGTTATACTATTACTATAAGTATCAGCATAACTGATACTACTATAAGTATAGGCCTAACTAAAAAAACTAAGTTAGGTAAGTACATGTATAAAAATTAGATTATTAGTCCCTAGAAATTATTGAATATCATAAGCCTGAATAAAAGATAAGCCCAAAACTAAGAGTAGGAGTAAGTATAACTATAAGTATTAGTATTGGTATAAGTATAACATTAACTATAAGTATAAGTTCAAGGTAAGTGATAATCATGATCATAATGATAATGATAATAATAATATCAACTTAAACTTTAAGTTTAACTCATTAAGTTTAACCTCAGATAATTATTATCATCAATATTATAATATTTTAGTGATTTACAATTATAAATTACTATTAGTATAAGTATTACTATTACTATTAGTATTAGATTTAGTAATAAACCAGCGGCAGCAGTATTATAATAATTAATAAATTATTATTAGTATTACTAGCAGTACTAATACTGTTACAACTTGAATTCAAATTGCAAGCATAATCATAAACTATAAGTATAATGATGAAACAAAAACTGAAGATTGAATGATTTAATTTTATCATAATGATTAATATTATCATTATGATAATAATAATCATTTTATGATTATTATTAATAATAGTATTAGTAGCAAAGTTAAAATTATAATGATCGTTATCTAACACTAATAGTAATAGTAACCGTAATGGCAATGAGATTGCATACAAAACCAAAAAATTGGTCAAGTGTTATGGCATATGGATATTGGTGCAATATGAATATTCTATTCACCATGATTGAAGAAGAGAAACTGAGGAGTAGCCAATACAATTTATGTATAGAAGAGAGACCTTACAGTAAAGGGCGTGGCTCACTAACATCATAACTGATAGTAAATGTGGCGATATTCACAAAACTAATTGTTGTATAGTCGAACAAGCTACCAGCGAAAGCGTAAAAGACACGCCTACATAAAGAACAAAGTCGCTAATTTTAGTCGTCCTATTGTAGTACTTAGGAGTTATCTTTATCTTTTACTTAGCCCAGAAGTTGACATAATATTATATAATAGCGCAGAGAATTGCAACTTGAAAAGCACATGTGATCTATTACTATATAAACGACATAGGTGAAAGGTTATAAAACGGCACAATAATAAACACATACTCCAACAAATGAAAAATATTTTCAGATTAATTCCGCTATACATTGAGACTTAAATTTCATAAACCCAGTGCCAAAATAATTATTTGTTAGATATCAGAACCACAGGGCAGTCATAAATATTAGGTAGTACAAGCTTTTATATCCTACTAATAGGCAGAAAATGTTGCATAGAAAATTTTACAAGCCCACATGTACAAGGAATATTACTAAATAGGTACACATCTAGCAAAGTCATATTGCTTCCATTAAAGAGTAGCAAACACTTGCAAGAATTTCCAGCATTCTTGCAAGAATCTTGCAACAACATAAGACAATAATATACAGTTATATAAGTTACATAGGCTTTGTGAATTATCACTCATTAATACAATTTAAATTATTACTTATAGAGAGATTGCCCATAATTAATTGAAGACAGCTGGTGTGTAACATATTACAGCATGCTAATTATTATACAAGGTGTTACAGTGTACCAAATGAACTTCTCAATATATCCCTCTATATCTCTATTAGGAAAGAGAGAAAGAATAACTCTTAAGAATACCAAATAAAGATAATACCAGTATAATAAAAAGAGTATTTTGAAAGCAATATTTTCAGACAATGCTGTTAAATATAGATAAGTGTTTATATCTTCTTCTCTACACTGGATTATAACTGTTAAATACCAAATGAAATATCATGCACTTATATACTGCGTCTCTGGTCATGTGCAATATTTAAATAGGTATTTAGTATGTACCAACACATATGTGACCTCCCACCACAAAACAGGGAGCGTTGGTCAGTTTTTCAAAATAGAGTTATTAGTACAAAGTTAAAGAGCAGATCTTTGCAATCATTTTGCAATTTATTTGAAGTCTCTAGTGCAGATAGAACTCGAGATATTGATATTCAAAAGCCTTGGCGTTTTTAAAACAATCAATTTACGTTTTTGAGAAATTCGCTTTTAAAGTAAGGAGGTCTGGAATAATTTATGGATTATGTGTTTACATTTGTCAAGCCTTAGCAACGGGCCTTTTTATTCTAGCAAACTGGACAAAGTTGATATCAAAACATTTGTTTAAGTATGGGCTTTCAGCTCAACCAGTTTTTACGTTTCCCAAACAAAAAATTAGGTCAAAGATGGCCGCCAAACTTGTTGTAACTTTATTTTCCCCGAATAGCTATTAAATTGTGATAACAGTTGAAAATTTTGCTACTTTCAGCACATATAAGGACCTTTAAGCACTTTTTTGCACCGACATTCATTTGAACCAACTATGCTAACTAGGTGTCGTATGAAACAAAATGGCAGCCATTTCCTGTTTTACGTTTGCTATTTCCCTCATTATTAATATCTCATGTAACATGTCCAACTGTAGCTATTGAGCCATGCCATTCGATAGTATCAATTGTTTCATGCGTAAAAATCATATGAGAGAATCATTCAACTATTATGATATTATACAAAATTTATTCAGTCATACAGTTACAATGTAGAGTGATCAAAAGTTACACATAGGGAATCAGTTGAGATATTGAGTATTCATACAAGAAAATAAGGTATAAGTTATTTTTAATCTTCAAATCAATTATTATAAACAGATAAAAGTGTAGAAATTCAGCATAAATGAAACTTAAATTAATTCATATAGCAGAAAGACTGCTTAGGCCTCAGGTGATTCTTATGGTCTCTGAATCTTTGTCCTTGTTCTTCATAGCGTGAGTTTACAGAGTATAAGCACATAACCAAGAGTTTAATTGCTGCTACAAACGATATTCCAGTAGTCAAAGTTAATAGATGCTGCTACTATAAATCTACCCTGTTCATCTATAGCCACTTAGACCTGCAATTATAATATTAAACTTATTTTTAGATAATAAAAGAGAACAATAGTGCATTAGAAATTAAATCTGGCTATAAAATGTAATTGTTTTAACACCATTTAACTACTATATTACAGCAGCTAATAATTATTGAGCAATTTCTCAACATTTAAGTTTATAGCCAGTTTGAAGGCACATTTGCAAACTAGTTATTTATAAAATTTCTGAGCATAATGAAATACTAGACACCTTTTTTCGAGTAAAGTTAGCAGAAGCTATAAGCTTGCAAGCGGTAGCTCTCCAAATGCAGGGAGTCCGGATCACAAGTGTAAGAATGATAGGTTATATGCAGCATGCTCTTGAGCTGTATAGGCGACATACCAAACAGCACCTCATCGACAAGTTCCATCATGTTGCCCTCACATCTTCACTTTCCTAAAATGAAAATAATGTTATATTCTTGAATAATAATCATGATGTAGTAATAATAATATTTTCTTTTTCTATTGCCATCAAAAATTAAGTCATTTGAATATTTAGCATGTTTGAATCTGCAGTACTAAAGCAATGAGCTTGTATTTGAAAAATAAAACAACTAATTAATCAATATACTATTTAACATTCAATTCAAAGTGAGTAGACAGAGCTAGCCAAGTAGCAACAAAACCTACTAAATATAGCTACTGCAAAACCAATTTCAATTCAATTATTTACTTAAATATAAATAAATATAATAAATAAATCAGCATAAGTAGTTGTAGTACTCCAATTCTATTTTGAAACTGGAAAGTCTTGCATGATAAAAGTGATGTATTCTAATAGTCATAGATAACTATAAGATTTAAACTAAGGGTAGCTGTAAGTGTTAGGCTGACAGTGACTAACAACAAGTGACTTGACTTTGACATCATTATTATAGTTTCACTCTTAAAGATCTTAATCACTGTTATTATGAATATTATTATTATACTTGAACTTATTCAAATTGAATTACATTCGATATTTCAGTATGAGTATAGATTATGTTAAATATTCATATTCAATATAAAAGTAGCGCTCCGCTGACTGTGGACCACTTAACATGCCCAGACTTAAAATTTCTATAAATAATCAATATGAAAATCAAAATGAACATTTAATACTATGAACTTCAAGTTAATGATAATAATAATATAATATTCAATAAGATTATCACAAGAACTAACTGAAAGAATTACTAATAGTATTAGTGTAATACTGAACCCTATTTAATAGTATTATCAATGTGAGTATGAGCATTTAATTTTGAATAAAAATAAAACACTCAATACTAAAAATTTCTAGTTAAAAATATCATCTTTTTAGCACCAGCTGTTAAAAATGAAAGTCAAGAAAGCATTTGACCTACATAGGCTAGAGTAAATCACTAAATCAAAATGAAAATGTAATACTATTATTATTTATTAATACAAATAACTTAATAAGTATATAACTCGGATTGATTGATATTTTAATCATCATCATGATTATTAATATTATTAAATTCAAAAACTACAGCATTAGAAGTAGAAGTATAACTTTAACTATAAGTATAAGTTAATAACTACTAGTGAATTATATAATTATTTAGTAGCGTAAATGAGCTATTTTCAGTATAATTACCTGCTTTGTAGTGATTTAATCATAAAGTCCAAAGATAAAGATCAATATTAAACTACAGCTAAGGAAATTAGTTGCGTTAAAAGCGGTTTTTGTAAACTGCGTAAACGGAAAAGCGGAAATTTCTGCAAAAACGGCGGAAAAGTACTTAACCGAGCAATTTTTTTAGTAATCGCTGCGTAATACTTTTGTGTATGCACGAAGCATAGGTTTTAGTTGAAAAATGACACAACTCTAAAATTAAAATAATCTTGCATTAAGAAAACCTCGGCAACGTGTTAAGTACTTAGTCTATTTCATCCCTCACAACCAACGTGATATCTTCAACTCTACAAGTACACCCCTTCAACTGAACAGCTTATATCTTTTTGCTTGAACCTAAAATTCTCACTTCGACTTTCCAATATAACAAATAAAGCTAGAGATGGGTAAGCTCAATCTGCTTATAAATTATTAATAACATTTTTAAACTAAATAATTGTCGATTAAAATAATAATCTAAATCATATTAACGATTAAATTTAATAAATAATAATTATAATATTAATATTAATAGAAATATTAATAATACTAATACTAATACTAATAGTAATACTAATACTAATAGTAATAGTAATACTCAATAGTAATAGTATCACTTTTACTAATACTAATAGTAATACTAATAGCGTTTAATTAATAATATAAATAATAATTAATATACTTATACTTATAGTTATAGTGATAATTATATATTAACTTATAGATTACGATATCATTTCAACTTTAGGTATTGAATTACATTTATTATAATTATAATTATATTACTAATACTAATATTAATACTAATAGTAATAGTAAATGTAATACTATTAGTATAGCTATTAAACTTAGTGCTACTAGTTCTATTACTATGTCTATTGTCTATTAGTATTACTATTACTATTAAACTTAGTATAAGTATAAGTATTAGTATTATGTTAATTAATATTTTAGTATTACATTAATTATTAATATTAATAATAATAATATAATCATAATGATAATCATTGTCATTATATAAAGTGTAGTATTATTATTAGCCTATTATTTTAATATAATTTTGTATTATTAATAATAATAATTCATAATTGTATTGATACTGTAGTAGTAATTCACATCTGCTTATCTTATGTTTATTTTAATTCATTTAATTATATATGTAATTCACTAACCAGTAATTGTTAAATGGTATTGTGATATTAATATAAGTTTATAATTATACTTATGGTATATTGATTAATAATTAGTAAGTCTAAGACAAGATGGATAGTAATACTTATACTACTTGAGTGTTTTATTCAAATCGTTGAGAAAAAGTGCATCAAACTTTCACATTGATGCAGTTGAACTTAAACATATATGTGTTTAATGAATTGGCTATAACACTCAGTCACATGTTATCTTAAAACCCATTGTATACCCTGTTAAGACTCATTTTGGTCTTGTGGTGCAGATATAGTGTATTTGACATTTGTCTTGTGAAAGTAACAGTCTTTTTCATATTAAATAAGCCAAAAAGTCTAGGTTTTTTTTAAGCCAGATTGTTGTTCTGATTATATAATTTGAAGTCAAGAATATTCATTGTTTAGCATTCATTGTAATGGTCCTGTTGTTTTGATAATTTTTACAGATTATAGAGATATAACTAATTTTGGAAATACATGCTTTTTAAATGCATGTATTCAAACTATAAGCCGCACACCACCGCTACAAGTAAATTCTGAGTACATAAATTTTAATTTATCTTTTTCTTAGGGGATTAATATGACTTTAAACCTAGATTTAAAGTAACTTGTTCTATTTATATAGGAAATAAATGGTCATGTTTTTTCATACTGTAATCGAGAAGTAGATCACTGTTTTGGTCTTTTGGTCTCACTTTAGTGTTTTTTTTGGTTATATATGTTTCATTTGTTACTGTGCCAGTAGCAATTCCACAGATCAAGGGCTGAATTTCATGGCTAACGATAAATTTCAAATCCCTTATCAAAAACCAAATGTATAATTGACATTTTAATCAAGAATAGCCACCAATTAAGGCTTCTTTTACATACATATTTTGTTTTTAGAGGTTTTACCTGATTTCATGAATAATGAGCAGCATGATGTTGCCGAGGTATTAATGGAAGTTTATAACATGCGATGCAATAGGTTGGGTAACATTAACATTGCTTGAACACATTTGTTGCTTATGTATAGTTTATAATTCCTAAAGTGACAGTTAGTAGGTACACTAAACACTTATGCTCTTTTCTTCAATGGGACAAAATTGTTCTGGTCAGAAGTTGAATAGTTGACTAAATGTCATTTCTGCAATGCTGAAACAGCATTTGCTCAGTCAATGAATTTATTACCAGTTCCTCTATTAGAGGTGATTTGGCAACAAATAGAACATTTATTTTATTGGCACTATAGCATCACGTTTTTGTATTGGCTATTTTATTTGTTACAGAGTGAGGTCACACTGCAGGGCATCAATTCAGTTCCAAGAAACTAGATGGATATGTTTTCGAAGGGTACTTTGTGCATTTTATGTTTACATAATATTTTGGACCATATTCTTGAGAATTTTTGACTACTGAATAAATACTCATGTTACTATTTTCCAACTCTAGTAGTCTAGATATAACTGTACAACTGTCTCAGTTTACAAAGCTTCCAAAAGTCTTAGCTATCACTTTGAAAAGATTTGATGAACCAGGAGTCAAGTTAACTAAAAACTTGGAAGTACTGGATTTGCTTTATATAACAGATAAGAGTAGGGTGAGAAGTATTTAACAAATACTTGTATACAAAGAGGCACAATACAAGAGCAGTTTATTGCTGTTGCAGGAACAAAGATTTAATTAGCTCCAAGAATAAATGCAATAGGTATTACGGACATTCTGGTTCTAATAACTGTGATAAAGGTACAGCTGTATAATCAGCTATATTGTTTATTTTTTGCTGTGTGTTTTGTCATTAGCTTTGCACTTGTGAAGAAAATTGTAATTTGTTGATTGTTTGTTTTGGCAGCTTTGTTTGTGTTCAAGAAGAGAATCCTTGGAATATTTCCCTGCGCTACTCACTGTTACAAATTCATAGGACTTGCTTGCTAGCATGTGCAAGTCCTTTGAAGTTGACTGCTGAGTTGACAGAACAGTAAACCACCAGCTCCGTCACAAGACTCCAATGTAATCAAGTTGCTTTTTACAAATTGGTTTGGTTTCAATGTAGCTGTCACACCACTGTGATTGCGATTGTCACTTTCAAAGTAAAGAATGACAGCTGATTGTTCCATTATTATTTACATATTTCCTCTAGATCGTATTGTAGCATCAAAGAAGACCTACTGAGAACATATTGATTTATTTAGCGGTATTTTAACTGTTAGCAAGACTTTGCAAAATGTATACATTCATATTAGGTGTTTAGGGCATTAAAGCTTTGATAAGCTGTTGCATATTTGCAATTATATGCAAGGCGTTATAAGCCATGACGAAGTTTCAGTTGTTCAGCATTTTGGTGACATTTCGTCAGCAAATATGTTTTTGTAATTTTTATTTGCTGTGCCTTGAACACATCTTTATACAAAACTAAAAAATTGATTTTTTTTTTTCTTCTTACTTTTACTTATATTATTGCATCATATTTTATGTTTTATTGTATAAATATCAAATAGTTCTTCAAGTTATTGTGTTCTTTGATTACATCATGCTGTACAGTAATACATACAAGTTACTAGTATGTACATTTTCACTCACATCTTTACAATATTATTTTAAAGAACAAAAATTTAAAACAACTTTGCTGCCATGGCTATTCATTTACTTCTAGTGAGTTATCGATCAAAGTTTTGAGCACAAGGCCCAAGTTTGAGGTAGTGGAAGTAAGACACTTTAAGCACAAAGCTAAAAAGTTCTGCATTTTAACCCATAAGTATTAACTTGGTTTATTTATCAAATTATTTATTTGATGAAATTATACTAATTGAGTCACACTATTTGAAATAGCATTGTACTATAAATACTAACGATAGTTCTACGTTTTATAGTTAAAGTTTGAAAATACTCATGAGCATGATAACAATAATAAGCATTTTTTTATTATAACAATTACATGCAACGATAAATATTAACTTATTTTCACTGTAGTTTTTAATGAGATATTTTAATGGGAATTTCGATAAAAAAAATAATATTATGCTGGCTAGATAACTTAAGTCGTACGAATGTTAGTTGAACAACTAAAATTTAGTTAATAGTAAAACATCGAAGGTTTTGGTATCTATGCAACTACGAGAATCACAATTATTGGGCTCGGTTTTGTAGTTTAAAAGTTAATTATTAGCAGGTAAAAATGTAATTGTCAACATCATAATAAAAACTAGTTGTGTAACTAAACTCTTTGTGCGCCGACGGCTTGGATGTTTCGTGATTTTATGGCCACGCTCACGCAACCAGATTTTATGTTTAAAAGTAGTCGTTAGAAGTTTTTTTGAGTTGTTTTCTCCTGTTTACGTTTCCGCCACTTTTTTCCGCCTTTACGTTTACGCAGTTTACAAAAACCGCGTTAAAAGCTAACTTAATCTTTGCAGCCAGCGCCAAAAATAGCTAATACTAAACTTAGTTTCAGAAGTAGGCTTCCTATCATGCGAGCAGAATGCAAGAGCTACCTTTATTAAACAAAGAATTATTTGTAGGATTCCGCGCTATGAAATGTTTTAATTTCATTTTCGTAATAGTAATGATAACTCCGAGTCAACTTGACTACGATCCGCCATTTTGAAGAAATATTTAATGCATAGTTACCAACTTTAGAGTTGATTTTGAGGTTGAAGGAATTAGCAAATGCTTGCGAAAATAAGATATTTGAAATCCTCGAGTTTTTCTGTATAAGAAAAGTTTAAAATGTGAGAACTGGCTGTTGAATGTGTTGCCATTGTGTTTAGTATTTATTATGAAATACGTTATTGATTGCTGATTTAAATTATCGAGCAAACTGACTGACTGATTTAATTATTTGATAATAAAATATTTATTAGAATGAAAAACAGCGTGATGGTTTTGTATAATATAAAACGGAAGAGAAGGGGTAAACAAGTATACAGCGATTCTAGTACAGCAATTAGTTAGTACATTGTCACGTGATTGTTATGAATGTGATTAGCGATAGGATCGCATGATTGTTTCTCAACACGCCCCCTCAAGCATGTGATTTGATAGCTAGTAGCTCCAGGGCAATTCTGAGATTGGTTTTAGGCAAGCTCTTAGTCATGACATTGGCAGGGTTCTCAGCTCCTCTGATGTGTTGGTATACTATGGTGGTTTGCTCTCTGACAATGTGGAATCTAATGTCAATGTGTTTGCTCCTCTGATGTGAGTATGGTTGTCCCTTGGTGAGGGCAATGGCTCCAAGGTTGTCAGTGAAAAGTGTGTTAGGGTTAGGCTGTTTCATCTTGAATGTTTTGCACAAAGTCTGTAGGAATAGCATCTCCTTTGTAGCTTCGGCTAATGCCATGTATTCGGCCTCGCATGATGATAAGGCCACTGTGGGTTGTCGTCGGCTGTTCCAACTTATAGGGGCTCCACCCAGTGTGAATACATATCCTGTAGTTGATCTTCGTGTAGAGGTTTCTCCGCCCCAATCTGCATCCACATAGCCCACTAGTTCTTGTTGATTGGGAGTGAATCTCAGATTGAATCCTTTTGTACCTTTAAGGTATCGTAGCAGCCGTTTCAAGGCAGCAATATGTGCAGGCCCAGGTCTTTCTAAGTGTTGGGAGAGCTTCCCAATGATCCATGCTAGGTCTGGACGTGTGGCAGTCATTAGGTATATGAGAGAACCTATAACTTGTCTGTAGGGGTAGTCCTTTGAATGCTCATGTTCGTCGTCTGTTGCTTTTTCTAGTTGTAAGTCCTTTTCAGCAGGAGTATATACAGGGTTGCAATTTGCCATATTGTAGGTGTTCAGCAGCGTGTCTATGTAGCGCTCCTGTGACATAGTGTACTGGTCCTCATGTCTCCTGAAGTCTATCCCCAGGAACCAGCTTAATTCTCCTCTATCATCCATGTTGAATTTTTGTTGCATCATAGATTTGGTTTGTGTGATTCTGTTGTCGTCTCGGCAGCAGAGAAGGATGTCATCAACCCAGAAAAGAATGATGATGTTGGCTGATTTATCTGAAGGGTCCTCTTTTGAGTATAGGCAAGGGTCTCCAGCACCAGGTGTGAAGCCTTGCTCCTTGAGGAAAGTGGTCAGTGTTTGGTGCCAATTGCGTCCGCTTTGCTTGAGGCCATAAATGGATTTGTTGAGACGACAAGAAAGCTTCCCTTGTTTGTTGGTTTCTTCGTACCCTTCAGGCTGTTGTAGATAAATTTCCTTATCGATTGGTGCGTTTAGGTACGCTCCTTTAACATCTAGTTGATGTATTTTCATGTTTTCATTTGCTGCTTTCTGTAACAGCAATCTGATAGATGTGAATCTGGTGGTTGGACTGTAAGTTTCGTCATAGTCAACTCCTTGTATTTGTGAAAATCCTTTTGCTACATATCTAGCTTTATGTTGAGTTTCACCTGGCGTTTTTCCCTGTTTGAGGGTATAAACCCATCTGCCCTTGGTCTCTGTCCTGTCTTCAGGTAGCGGCTGGATAGACCAGGTGTTTGAATCACGTAGGGTGTTTATTTCCTTGTCCATGGCTTTCTTCCAGGCTTCTTTATCTTTTGAATTTACAGCTTCTTGGTAGGACAGTGGTATGTTTGCCATCAGTGAGCAAGCATAGTCAGTGTCTTCTATGTCATAGTCCTGTAGGTATGTAGGAGGCTTTCGTTTCCGTTCCGATTTACGTGGTTCAGGTTGGTTGGTGGCCTTTGCCGGATCTGGTGCAGGTTCTTGTGGTATGGTATTCTGAGTACCATTTCTGCTGTTTAGTGCGGGTCCTTGTGGCATGACGTTCATTGCGTCATTTCCGCATGTTTGTGCAGGTTCTTGTGGCATGGTATTCTGGGTACCATTTCTGCTGTTTTGTGCGGGTCCTTGTGGTATGGCGTTCATTGCGTCATTTCCGCATATTTGTGCAGGTTCTTGTGGCATGGTATTCTGAGTACCATTTCTGCTGTTTTGTGCGGGTCCTTGTGGTATGACGTTCATTGCGTCATTTCCGCATATTTGTGGTATGACATTTCTGGATGTAACAATTTTCTGATTAGGGGTAAGTATAAGGTAGCCTTGGGCCTTTGTGTTGACACCAAGATATATGCCGCTTTGTCCGCGGTCACTGAGTTTTAACTTATTTCCCTCTGAAAAGAATGTGCATTGGGATCCAAAATTGTGAATTTTCCTCATGTCGGGTAGCGTGCCTGTGAATAACTCATAAGCTGTCTTTCCCGTCCGTCTCTGGTAGCTTCGGTTTCTTAGGTACTTAGCATGGTCAGCGGCAAAACTCCAGAAAGTCTTGGGGAGATTTGAATCTTTAAGTAGGCATCGTGCTGTGTCCATTATGGTGCGCCAAGTCCTCTCTGATTTACCATTCTGGTAGGATGAGTAGGGTGCTGTAGTGGTGTGTTTGATTCCCCTCTCGCGTAGCACGGCTTCAAATGGCTGTCCAAGGTACTCCATGCCGTTGTCAGTATGGATCTCCTTCACATTTCCTATAGGTGCCACATCTGCAATGAATTGCTTAAGTGCAGTGGTGGCATCACTTTTGTGGCGTATATTGTAGGTGAACAACATACTGGAAAATTCATCTATGAAGTTTATTATGTAGTTTTGTCCTCCTCTAGCAGTTGGTGTGATGGGTCCGCATAAGTCAGAGTGTACACGTTGTAGAGGTTGTGTAGCTAGTTCAGGTTTATCGTCTTGTTTGTGAGGTTGTTTGGTGATTTTACTTTCGTCACATGTCTTGCATGCAATTTTTAATTTTGCTCCAGTTATGGTCATACCTGTTGTCACTTTCTCCAGCTCAATTATGTCATTGGTGTTCATATGACCCAGTGCCCTGTGCCAATCGGGCAGCGATTTTGCGGTGTTTATTGAGTCACCTGTATGGGTTGTCTTGAGGAAGTACAATCTGCCTTTGGGCATAATTGGAAAAGTTATCCTGTCGACTGTCAGTATATTTTTCTCTCTAGAGAAATGTACTTTTGCCCCTTTTTGTGTGGCGGCGTGGACTGAAAATAGGCTTGTTGGTATTGTTGGTGCTAGCAAAGCGTCTTTTAGATGAATCTGCTGCTCCATGTTGTTGTCATCAGTAATAGTAAACTGTGCTGTGCCTTTGGCTACAGCCAGCTTGTTTGTTTTGCGACCATCTGCCATCTCTATGTAGTGGTTCTCAGGCGTGAAGCTCTTATCAAAACTAATGAAGTTGTTCTCATTGTTCACCAGATGACTTGTAGCTCCGCAGTCCACCATAAGCAACTGTCCTTCTTGAGATTTATCTTGTGTGGCTATGTTGCATTGGTTTGATGTATTCACAGTGAAGGCATATGTGGCATTTGCAGATGAAATTTCAGTTTTACTTGTCCTTTTCTTTGTCCTGCAAACTGATTCGATATGTCCAGCTTTCTTGCAGTAGTTACAAAATAGTTTGTGCTTTGAGTAACAATCTTTTGTAGAATGATTGCTTTTACCACAAGCAGTGCACTGTTTATCACGTTTGCTAGTGGGTTTGAAATTGTCTCTTCCTTTAAATACCATGGCTGTAGATTGAGAGCACCTTGCCGACTCAGTAAGGTCAAAGTTGGTTAGAGCTGCTTTGAACTCTGATAGGGTTTGGTTTTTGTCAAGTTGCGTATGTACTACAACAAAAGGCTGGTAGGATGTTGGTAATCCTTTCATAATCATTGCGATCACCAAATTGTCACTAATATTTTCCCCAGCAGACTTGAGGCCTGCTGAGTAGTTCTCAGCACGAATCAGGTAATCTGTAATGTCTTCTGTATCATTCATTTTTACAGTTGTAAGTTGTTCATAAAGAGTTAATATTCTAGGCTTTTGTGTACTTGCATAGTGTTCTTTTAGAATTTTGAATGCTTTTCTTCCATCGTCTTTGGCATCTCTCATCACAAGTTGAAGAGACTTTTCGTCTAAGACTTGTACAAGCTCAGCGTAAGCTCGCTTATTCTTTTTGTTGAAGTCAGCAGCGTTATCTTCTCCTTCTTCTTTGGGTAGAAGTGCGGTGTGTACTCCTTCATCTTGTGTGTACAAGTATGAAGTGAATCTTGTTTCCCAAATTGAGAAATTGTTTGAATCACCATCAAAGAGAAGCCTGTGTTTGAAGCCACTGGGCCCATAACCTGTTGAATGTGTTGCCATTGTGTTTAGTATTTATTATGAAATACGTTATTGATTGCTGATTTAAATTATCGAGCAAACTGACTGACTGATTTAATTATTTGATAATAAAATATTTATTAGAATGAAAAACAGCGTGATGGTTTTGTATAATATAAAACGGAAGAGAAGGGGTAAACAAGTATACAGCGATTCTAGTACAGCAATTAGTTAGTACATTGTCACGTGATTGTTATGAATGTGATTAGCGATAGGATCGCATGATTGTTTCTCAACACTGGCAAAAAATTTCAATTTTTGGTTTTTCAAAATTTAACCTTCATTTACTAGACTTCATGAATGCCGCCAAGTTCCCGGTTTTGTCGCGAGGGGTCACATATTATATCTAATATTATTGTTTAATCAAATTAGTATTGAAACTAGTTTGAACGATATGAAATTACAGCAAGAAATTTCTTTTTGGTTAACAATCACTACAAATTAAAAATTATTCTCTCATAGAAATTGAAGTTCATGCCACTTTAGAAAAAATATCATTCCAAAATAAATAGCAAAAACAACATATGCATAGTTTAAAGATAGCTCAATCAATGTACGTATTGCGAAAATGTTAACACAGAGTTTTTATCTGATATTTGACATCCATGGCTATCATTTTGTAATGTTATATGTAGTATATATGTTAATAGAATAAAAATGGTTGAAGGTACCCCACCAGCATCATATAGTCTGACATGAGCTAGCTCCTGGAAGAGTCCTAGACACAACTAATATGGAAACTTGAGCAGCTTCCACTATTGTAATTACTTTGTGTTAATTTAATCTGCTTTGCTGTATGTCTTCCCTATCAATTCTTGTTATCCTCATATTCTACTAGGCCTGTATTTATTGCATTAATGCTCTAACATTGTTAGAGCTACACCTGCTTAACAAGTTAGAGGTTACTTTCAGTACAGTTTTCTATGCCAATAGCTTCAATAGAAGATAAATCCTAAAAGCTTGAGTTTTCAGTTTTCATGAGAGCATAACTCCTTCTTACTAAATATTTTAAAGCTCAAAATGTTTTAAAAAAGCTACAACTGCATCATATTATACTGGCAAACTTTTTATTGAAAACAGAAAACTGATAAAAAATGCAAAAAGTTTAGTGAATATCAGCCATTGGTCGAATAAAAATATAACATAATTATATAATATGTACAGAAAAAACAATTACATTATTTGCATTTATATACCATGGAATGTTCAAATGAGATAACATAATACAACATAGAATGCAAATGTTATATTTGCATAGCAACTGCTACATGCTTTTCCCGTTTGCAGAAGCACACTTTATTAAGATACCCAAAGTAGCTAGAATATCTATAGAAGTAGCTAAAAATATCTATAGGCGCAGCTACAATGTCACTACTATATCTAAGAATAGAAAAAGTGCGAGTGATAAGAATCTGCTACAACAAGACTCCAGTGTTACATTTGAACGCCAATTCTACTAAACTTTCACTGACGGAGTCATGGTGGCACACATAGAACTCTCTCCTGGTCGGCCGCAGAAGGCAGCGTCTGAAACAAGCAGCATTAGGAGATAAAGTAAACTAGAAGGGCTACTCAGGGTGAGAAATGCGGCACAGAGAGATAGGCTGAGTTCACAAATCAGATAACATATTTCAGCAGCAAAAAATGTAGAGGGTAGGAAATGGTAAAGCTATTTATTTTCTAACTATCAATTTATCCAATAATAGAATAATAAATACTCTGTAATGATGACATATAAATTAGACGGAAATAATATACAAAATAGATACTTTTGTTTTTTTACCCAGGCCTAATACTTCACCTTAAAGCAATTAGTTTAATCTAAAAACAAGCATAAAATAATCAGAAATGTTTTTTTTAGTTTGTGGAGTATTGGGTTGTTGTTTAAAAAGAACTCAACAAAATAAAACTGACCCAATGACCCAGTAGCTGTTAGACTTCTTAGAAGGGCTGGCGGACGAGATGGTGAACAAGGCTCCGTGTTCTTGGACCATCGAGATTTCTGGCTCCTGAAAAAGAACCAGCCTCTAAGCAATGTGAGCAATGAAGATGTCTCGGGTAAATATTTTATAATTACAAATGTATCGGCACTTTAGCAGCTTTTCAAAGCAAAGGTAACGTAACATCAAACAAGAGTCTAATGTAAAATCATTCATTCAATTGTAAGTTTCATTTTTACTTCATGGAAGCGAAATTTTAAATCTAAAACAAATACTTTGAGTTGAAATCAAACCGTAGGGTTGTCCAGAGACATAACTAACCCCTGCATCGAGACTTTGCTGAAAGAGATCTCTGATACTCATACAAGTAGTATAGAATGTACTGAGTAGTTGCCTGTGTTCCACGGAATCATCTGTCATCAGCTCATTGAGGGTGGGGCAGACAACCACCCCTAATATTGAATCAAAGCTCATGTAATTGAATAAGGTGTTTCCGTCTCCAGAGGTCAGCCTACAAAGTTCAGATGAAGTAAATATAGCGGAATTCATTCCTGAGGGTTTGAATAAATTGTTTGTATATCTTTATTAGTTTATCACTTGTATTGGAGTTATGCCTCTGGATTGAGGTCTGAATTGAAATGCTGAATTTGAAGACTGCAAAAGAGTGTTAGCATAGGACATCTTCCGAAACTACCAGGAGAGTACATAACTCTAAATAATTAAAAATTAACACATTGTAAAGAGCTGTTCACAGGATATTTAGACGCACATTCAAAGGGAAGCTAGAAAATGAAAACTTTTAACATAATATGCTGTAATGAAAATACAGAGTTTCATAAAAATTCAATAATTTAGTCATAAGATTTACGAGTTTAAAAATAATAATGTGTAAATATGATCAATGTAATAATGTAATGTATAACAAAGTATAATAAGTGACTTATAGTATAACATGTACTGTATAGTATAACATGTACTGTATGGTATAACATGTACTGTATAGTATAACATGTACTGTATAGTATAACATGTACTGTATAGTATAACACGTACTGTATAGTATAACATGTACTGTATAGTATAACACGCACTGTATAGTATAACATGTACTGTATAGTATAACATGTACTGTATACTGTATAGTATAACATGTACTGTATAGTATAACATGTACTGTATAGTATAACATGTACTGTATAGTATAACATATACTGTATAGTATAACACGTACTGTATGGTATAACATGTACGGTATAGTATAACACGTATTGTATAGTATAACATGTACTGTATAGTATCACATGTAATGTATAGTATAACATGTACTGTATAGTATAACATGTGCTGTATAGTATAAAATTTACTGTATAGTATAACATGTACGGTATAGTATAACACGTACTGTATAGTATAACATGTACTGTATAGTATAACATATACTGTATAGTATAACATGTACTGTATAGTATAACACGTACTGTATAGTATAACACGTATTGTATAGTATAACATGTACTGTATAGTATAACATATACTGTATAGTATAACATGTACTGTATAGTATAACATATACTGTATAGTATAACATGTACTGTATAGTATAACATGTACTGTATAGTATAACATGTACTGTATAGTATAACATGTACTGTATAGTATAATAGGAATGATTGGCTACAGTAACTCACATGAATGAATTCTCTTTGTATGCAGAGTTAATATTCAAAGCATCAGATGTGTTTTCCTTCCTAGAATTGAGTTCTGGGTTAGCTATCATACGACTCGTTGACTTAGAAGTCCTGCTGCCACTTTTATACAACTGATTCACGCTGTTGGCTGACTCGGCACTTCCTGTTGAGGCTAAACTCATATTACGAGAGCGAAGAAAGCCCGGGGTCTCGCTATTGGGAGTAGGGGGCGGGCTGGACCCACTACCATATGATTGAGCATCTACCTCAGCCCCCGGTCTATCTAGTGATGCCATGAATCCCACTGAAATATACAATAATATACATAAGGGAGCAGCTATGGTCTAGGGGGGTAAAGCCTTTGGAAAATGGTAAACTTGTGCTCATGGGTTTAAACCCTAGTGAAGGCCATTGGTGATGCTAAGAAAGAGCACCCAGTCATAAGAGTTTCTGTGTCTCATCTGCATAAGTTTTTAGCCGGTTTTAAAGAAAAACCTTTTCATCAGGGGTTTTTCACAGGGATAGTGACTATAAACTTGCGTGAGTTTACATATCGGGATCCATGAAACCAAAAATAATATTCATAATCAAATATACAGTATGATGCTACAACTAGATGCCGCAGTATATAACCAGATTGTAGATATAGTACCCTGTAATGTTTTACACAGATAGTGTTTAATTCATTACTCACAGCAAGAAAAACTTTACAGCTTTCTCTTAGCTGGGTGTCAATTCAGAACAGGGATGGTATTAGCTCTGGGCTGATAGTATAGGATAGTAATAACAAAGGTAATAAATAATATTATATTTGTAGAATAATAAAGTACAAGCATAATAATAAAATATTGAATAAATAATAAATATATTCATTACTAACCAGAAGTGGCAGAGCTGTTCAAATCCAGAGACTGCTTTAGTTTGACTTTGTTTGTCCCGGCACTTGCCCTTCTCATGAAATCTGTAGCAGTTGTACCTGCCTTGCTGAGAATTCCTGTGAGGGTAGCATAGTATGAATTATAGATAGCATAGTATAAAGTATAGAGTTAGATTAGTACAAAGTATAGAAATGGAATAGTATAAAGTATAGATAGAATAGTATAAAGTATAGATAGAAGAGTATAAAGTACATATATAGAATAGTATGAAGTATAGATAGCATAGCATAAAGTATATATATTGAATAGTATGAAGTATAGATAGCATAGTATAAAGTATAGATAGCATAGTATAAAGTATAGATAGCATAGTATGAAGTATAGAGTGAAAATAGTATGAAGATGGTTTGGGACGTGGGGTGAACCCCTTTCATATTACACAAGTTATATTGAACAATTTCAGACTGCACCTTTAGCAATAGTAGCGGCAGCGGGTGCTGACTTCACGGGCTGCTGCAAGTTCTCCAGAGAGGTCAGTGGAGGTCGTGAAGATCTCAATTTTGTCTCACAGATCGAGCAGAAGTCAAATGTGTCGAGTTTTCTGAGAGTTTGACGCGCTTGGTTGACGAAGAATGTGTCGGCTACAGGGTGGCCCATGGCTCTGTACAGCATATCATATTACAGTATAGTGTGGTGTATTATACTAAAGTACATTGTATTATAGCATACAATTGTAATGGCATTGTAGTGTTATACCATATTATACCACTATTATATGTTATAAAATAATTATATGTTGTAGTACTATATTATAATATGCTATTGTTATATATTATACGTCTAGCATATATAATACAATACAACTAATAAACATATAAATTTATTATACAATATGCTAGATTATATATTTTACAAATATTATATACTGAACAAATGTAGATAAAAAAGAATATATTTTACTACTAGTCTAAATTATACTAATATTATATATTTAATGAATGTTATAGATTATACTACTATTACATATTATACTATTATATTATATTATAACTTTGTAAATATTATATGTTATAATGCTGTAATATATAATATTATGTATTATAATATTGCTATATAATATTGTAATATATTATACGACTTACTTGGCTGCACAACCACCAGCCTCCAGAAGGACACTCATCACAGAATGTCTCTGCAAATAAACATAATAACTTTAGTATATTTTATTTATATACTTATATACTCATAAATATACTTACATACTCATATATACTTACATGCTCATATATACACTTACATACTCATATATATACTTACATACTCATATATACACTTACATACTCATATATACTTACATGCTCATATATATACCTACATACTCATATATACTTACATACTCATATATATACTTACATACTCATATATATACTTACATACTCATATATATACTTACATACTCATATATATACTTACATACTCATAAATATACTTACATACTCATATATACACTTACATACTCATATATATACTTACATACTCATATATATACTTACATACTCATATATATACCTACATACTCATATATACTTACATACTCATATATATACTTACATACTCATATATATACTTACATACTCATATATATACTTACATACTCATATATATACTTACATACTCATATATATACTTACATACTCATATATATACTTACATACTCATATATATACTTACATACTCGTATATACTTACATACTCGTATATACTTACATACTCATATATACTTACATACTCATATATATACTTACATACTCATATATATACTTACATACTCATATATATACCTACATACTCATATATACTTACATACTCATATATACACTTACATACTCATATATATACTTACATACTCATATATACACTTACATACTCATATATACTTACATACTCATATATACACTTACATACTCATAAATATACTTACATACTCATATATACACTTACATACTCATATATATACCTACATACTCATATATATACTTACATACTCATATATATACCTACATACTCATATATACTTACATACTCATATATATACTTACATACTCATATATATACTTACATACTCATATATATACTTACATACTCATATATATACTTACATACTCATAAATATACTTACATACTCATATATATACTTACATACTCATATATATACTTACATACTCATATATATACTTACATACTCATATATATACTTACATACTCATATATATACTTACATACTCATATATATACTTACATACTCATATATATACTTACATACTCATATATACACTTACATACTCATATATACTTACATACTCATATATACTTACATACTCATATATACACTTACATACTCATATATACACTTACATACTCATATATATACCTACATACTCATATATATACTTACATACTCATATATACACTTACATACTCATATATATACTTACATACTCGTATATATACTTACATACTCATATATACACTTACATAGGTGAGAATAGAATACTCAAACATATTTGACTTACGTGAGCGACGACCAGCAGAAAACACCTGCCAGTAGCCTCCACATAAAACTGGTTCTCTTCATTCTCAGACTCTGTAGACTGAGAGCTAGCGAAGGGCTGACGTCGGGTGGGAAACACCTCCTGCCATATGATGGAGGAGCCAATAGGACTGTGTCTGGTTATAGTGAGTATGTTATAGTGAGCCGTGTAGAGTACTATGTCCAGCATGTCTTCTGCTGGAAGGTGATTGGCTGCGAGGTAACCCTACAGAGATATCTACAGTTAGTCTTATCATCACCCGCATTACATAAAACTTTCAGGTGTTATCTTGATACAAATTGGGAAATGAAGTTAAGAAAAACTACATCCACAATATAAATAAAACATAGATCCTGTTTGAGTGTTTCATACACCCAAGTCACAGTATTATACCTGCCACAGGTGTGATATGGTGATATGCAACACCCTGTCACAATATTGCACTTGTGACAGATGTGACAGAGTTAAAGTGACTGACCTTATAAAAGAGGCATGTCCCCAATATTGAATACGACCTTCTCATATCATAGAAATCGTCACTCTACAGTAAATATAATATAATATGATACAATATACTGGAACTATTATGTCACAGTAAATATGTGTAAATTTATGACAAAATAGATTCAAAGTAAAAAAATGATATATTTACGCTAATGCCTAACTCTTAATTATCGCAAAGTCTTGGTATCAAGAAAATTCAATGGAAGTCTTATAAACACGCCCAATTAGCAGTTAATGTAATCCACAACTGCAATTTTTTACAACTCACACTTAGAACCTGCATCAGCATTAAGTAATCTTTTACAATTTCAATTACTTCAATAATTCCCACTTAGAGTTTACACACAATTAAAAAAATCAGCCATGAAAAGTAGATTAATACCCAATAGTGATGAATCTTTCCTACTACCCGTACAGGAAATAACAGAGATAGGTGAGATAGATAAGGTGATATGTCAACTAAAAACAGTTCCCACAATAAGAAATATGCCATAGTGCAGTCATAGCAGTCTAAACCACCATGAAACTAGTAGTACCTCCCACTATAATATCTGTACACACACCATATCACCAAAATCTGCAGCCTCAAATTCACTGAGCACACTGTCAACTTGTATCTTCGCCTCATCAGGGAGTACTATGCAGATGGGGGAGTGGGTCATGGTGTCGTAACATCGCTCCAGATCACACCTGATGTAATAGTTGCTGTCTAACGGACCTGAGGCTATGTCACGAGATTGCAGTAGCAGCTGGGAAAGCAAAGTGAAGAAGATATTCACACGTCCGACATTTTCCTTATCTGAAAGAGCGCTGAAATGAAGAGATGAACAATAGTTTAGTCACACATACGATGTAGTGCAGCGGCTGCGGTTCTGAGGCTACTGTGTCACAATAGCCTGGGCTCAAGAGTCTAACAAGCCCGACTACATGAGGGAGCAGTAGTACTCATTGCAGAGTACTACATGTTTGCAAAACTTTCAACTTCAAAACTGTTTATTACTTTTGCTCATACATAAGGAGAGTTAAAATTGCAGTGTTTTCAATCAGAAAACATCAACTCAACGTTTATTTTTATACAATTATTAAAGATTTAGTAAGCAGTGTTTCTTAGCAAGTAAAATTTAATATTAAACTTGTAGTAGCGCTTAACAGTAAATAACAAAATAACATATCTGATAGTAAATAACATAGATAATAGTAAGTGACATATTTCGTAGTAAGTGACATATTAAATAGTAAGTGATACATTCAATAGTAAGTATTATAATATAGTAGAGTAGCCTATGTAACATATAATATAATAGTAAGCAACATATATAATAGTAAGTAACATATATAATATTAAGTACAGCAGTACCTGTGTAGGGAAGAGAAGAGATAAGACAGAACTCTCGTACAATTCTTCATTACTATCAACAGATGCTGGGCAGTTATCTTAGCAGAGGGAGCAGCAATAACTAGGAGTTGTCTCCCACTCTGGGTGTAGGCAATGTGCACCAGTTGACCTTGACACATCACATCAGAACTGCAACACATGAGAAGGTAAGAAATGGCTACCATAAAAATTAGTATCTAGAAAATTCCGAGATTTACGAAAACTTTTTAGCAGTTTTTAGGTTTTATATATTATTAGAGAGTTAGAGGTTGACTGAATGCAAAAATATAAAACGATTGTAACTGTACATGCATCAGGCAAACAACTTTCATAAAATAATAAAACACCATCATTGTACAGAAAAACAATTTTCCCAATATAATCGAACAAAATTGTCATTATTCTGGTCAAAATAGATTTTGTTTTGCGGACGTTTGCTTTGTAGATAGCTGAGAATCCCGACTTACACTTTAGTTGGGTGACTTGATATATCAGACATAACATTACTGAGCGTGAGAAACATGCCCCTTACTGCTACCAGTTTATTATCCTCTCTATTCTCATGAGGGTAACAATATAGCAAATCATTAGTGCTGGAGTCTTCACTGCTATCTAAAAACACATTGATGTCTACTACAATCAACCATGAGGTTAATGTTACAGTTTAAAGAATTGCTCTATCTTGTCTAATAAATGGCTATTTAGGTCAAACACACATAATATTGTGTTTTTATAAGCATGCATTGACAAAAAGCATTTGACCAAAGGTAGAAAAAGTTAGTTGAAATTGAGGGTGTAGATTGGTAACAGCCAAAACGCCGATTTTGAAATGAGCTGGGAAATGTGACGTAACAGCGACAGCATTCCTGCTGGTCACGTGACTATACAAATGAATAACTATAAAAATATGACTGTGAGATGTGATCTTTCAGCTCGTAATTTGTATATTTATAGAAGTGCAAATATGAATTATCTCAATCTATAGTTTTTTGACATTTTAAATAACATGTATGTGATAACATTAGGCCATATTTTGCTTGTAAACATTAGAAAAAAGCATTGCAAAAACATGCATTCTTTAGGATGAATGCCTGCGATCCGATCTAAACTAGGTCAGATTGTGCAATATTACGGGCACACCAAAGCTGACCTATATAGCGCGCTGTAAGCCTAGGGCCACACGGTGCGTATTTTCGCATGCGAAAATTGAAATCACAAGTAACAAAGGTGTCCACTGTAGCGTCAGTGATGCGTGATAAATAAAGCGCTCATTTTTAAATCGCACTCGCTTTCAATAAAACGCAATTTACTGAAATGTAGCACTAAAATAAAGAAATTGGGCTCGCTGAATAACTACCAGCCAATTAGGTGACGACGACAGAGACGATTCGCACTTGCGTTGAAAATGCAGAGCGACAAGTGCGAATGTTTTCTCAACGCGCACAGTGGACACCTTTGCTACTTGTGATTTCAATTTTCGCATGCGAAAATACGCACTGTGTGGCCCTAGGCTAACTGCTTGAGCGTTATTGGTTGATGTTGTGCTCAGCAACCTTGAATACTAGCGTTATAGTTAGCACGTGCAGCATAGTTACTGGCGTTCACACGTGTCGCGTATTAGGCTCTTCTTTTTCATGGCTGAAAATTTTACCTCCCTCAAACTTGGAATTTTGAAAAGCTGTTTTCTAGGCACATATCCCTTTGCAAAGTCACAATTGTTTGCATACACATTAGATTATAGTTCATAATTATAATGTGATTGTAATAAAGTAAGATTGAGCAATCCTTTAAACCCAAAGATTAGCATACATATAATAGAGCATAGAGCACATGGCAGGGCAAATGGTTAGACAAAGAAGTTTAGCCTCTGGTCATACACTGTATAGCTTGTTAGGAATTCTCCAGCAATAATCACAAAACCAAACAATTATTTTGCAAGACAAAACAAACAGTAGCAGAGGTTTCCTGTGTTTAATATAAGATTTTATATCTTTTATTTTGATTGTTTTTCAAAAGCTCACAATATCTATTTTCAAAATGTACATATAGTTGCTCTTGTTGAAAGATCCACTAGTTTTTGTGATTTAAATCTTGATAATTCAAAGTTGACTATAAGTAACCACAGTTATTTTCATTATTATAATTGATTAAATGCATACAAATAATTTTTTATTTTAAGTAAACTTTTTAAAAACTTCAACCCTATCGCATATGTATAACAGCAATAAAGTGAAATATAATTTCTAACCTCGAACTTTGTAACATTTAGCACACCAGTAGTCAATTCATGAATGCAACGTTTATCACGTTGCAACATTTTGGCAAACCCACAGATAATATCATTTTATTATAAATATATGCATATATATACTCACGAACGAACACACGTATACATATAATACAATGACGAACTGACCTAGAGTCATGTACATCACAGTAAGGTGAGGAGTAGCTGAAGGCTCTTTATCAGTAGTTATCTCCCTTGTTGACTGTACAGGTGTGACCAACCTGACATCACCTGCAGTATGCTGTCTAGTTAAAAGCACCTTCTTACTCTGAGTGGTCATTTGTTGAAATGTCACTCTAATCTAAAAATAGAAATTGATAGTGTTAATGAGCAAGTCTATTGTTACTATACTAAATTTAAGTTTTAACATAACAATGTAATGATAATTAAAGCACCATTTCATTTCAGTTTATACCTATAATTTATATTTAGCGTTGAAAGAAGAAAGCATAGCTGCTTTTTCAATAATATGCACAAATTTTAATTTTACCAAACCGAGAAACTCAGTCAAAATGTAACTTAATGAACGACATTCAAGGCTCTACATAGTAAACAGGCCTGTAGCAAAGTTTAGTTCATAGAAATTTCATAAAAAATAAACTTTAAACTGGTAAACATGCAATTAAACTACAAAATAGTGGCAGTTTAAAAGGAATGACTTACAAATGTGTTGAATACAACAATTGAACATAACAGTGATAATGGCAAAAGCCTGATAACCAGCTCTTTATGTTAGTAATTGATCAATGGTAATGATCAAATATTATTTGTATCACCAGGTCCTTTTAAAGCTTGTTTGTATTGTGTCAGAATTTCCTAATCAAATATTTGAGGCGCCACATAACACCTATAGCAGTATTTACCTGCTACTGTGAAACCTAGTACTATTATAGCACTTGTATTGAAATTGAGACTAAGTTGTTTATTCTGATAGACTTCAGTCAAACTCTGAAGTGGGCATCTTAACCAGCAAGCAATACTTCAATTTGATTGTGTTTATTGTGATGAGAGAGAACTAGGCAATAGGCTAAAATTGGCCTGTGGTGACAAGTGTCACACTGTGACAAGTGTCACACTGTTTTTGTTGTTCATTTCATATTATGATTTATTGGCTTTACATTAGCTTTAAATTATTCCAATTTGTTTGCATTTAATATCTATAGTTTTGCAATACTTTATCATCTAATATCTGTAAATTTTTGACACCAGAGGAAAACAAAAAACAGGCCACTCAACATTGATAACCATAATTATATAAATATATGCTTTCCATCAGCTTTGGGAAAATAGTATTAAACTGATAGGACATGTTAAGCCAGATACTAGAACTGCAATAACAGAAGTAGCTGCATTATTTTCAACTTCATCAGATTTAGCAATTGTCATATTCAACAACAAAACACTTTATGTTAAAAAAATTGAACCAGTATGACCTCAGTTTTGAATTATTTACTAACATTTTATTAGCATGTTTAAACTACAACTAAATACAAATTAGAGCAAGCAACAAGGAGAATAATGAGATTAGTTATAAGACTACAATGAGCATAATATACCCTCCAGATAAAACTAATAAAATATTGATGACCAATGAAATACTAGCAGACATCAACAGCTATGTAGGTCAACTCGGTTGAGCTACAATATCAGACATGTTTAAAATCTTACATTATGGCTGCTTGACTTATTACTAGAAAATGTCTTCTGCTAAACTTTTTTTATCAACCTCGATTTAGTTCTGCAAAAGTATAATGGAGATTTGGAAGAACATGCAAACAGACTTCGACCATCTAGTAGCGCACCAATAAATGCATCTTCATCCGTGTTCTTTGACAGTTTACCATGAGACTTAGCACCAGTAGCCACATGACAACTAAGAATGTTCGGGCTGCTAGATTTGCCCGTATTTATAGCACCTCTAGCAGGTTGAACTCGGTCAACATCAATGAACTCTCCTTTGGGACTTTTAATATGTCGTTCAGCTAACAGTTTATTCAATTCATTTCTTCGAATTGATGAATAAAAAGACAAGTTACCCATAGAATGGTGAAAATCTTGTTTAGCTGAGTTGGAGTGCTTTCCTAAAATGAAACCGCTGCTCTTTTCAGTTTCTTCGTTTGAACTTGAAAGATGTGCAGAACTCAAATCTGCATCTATAGCCTGTGGAACAGTCTGTGTGGAAACACACCCAGTAGAAGCATCATGTGTTTTTTTACGGTCTTCACACAGAGTACTGCCCTTGATGTGTGAAGGCTTAGTTTTATTAAATTCAATTAAATTCTGACTTGGGGATTTGGCATCATGATGAGGGCTACTACCACAAGCATCATCTGATGCAGAGCAATTGACTGAACGAGTAGCTACTTCTGGTGAAGAGACCCAACAGGTAGTTGATATTTTGGAACTAGTTTGTTGTGGCACATTATGGGAAACTTCTCCTATTTGTCCATTACAATTAATAATTTTCGCTTGTATATTATTGCTTTGAAAGTTGGCTTGTGAAGAGTGTCGTCCTGTACTGGAAGAGCGAAATGCTACAGGTGGTGGTCTAATATGATTCGGTGCTGAATATTCATCTTCTTTATAATGGTGTCTAGATAAGTGGGAGTTGAATGGAGTGGCAGCTGGCATATGTTTTACAGAGCTACTATGTGGCAAACTTGCAGCAAATTGCAAAGAAGTGCTACTCGAGTGTTTTTGAACTTGCGATCTTGTATTTGAAGTTACACTAGATCTCAATGCAGAATCTTCAATATATAAAGGAGCATCTGAAACTAGAAGAAAATATAATTTGTAAATTTTACAGCTAATATTTTGCATTTTCACAGCAAACTAAAAATAAACTTTTACTTTTAGTAGCTTGATAGTAATCAAGGAACAAACGTAGCATACATACAATAACATCAGCTTGTACAAGATGTGGAGGCATTCAAGATCAGCTAAGAAAATTCAATCAGGAGTAATGTTAGTAGTAGTAATAGACTGACATAATTATTGCTCAGAAAAGGCAAAAGCTCTGAAATTAAAACACATCTTTACTTGTCTATTAAAATTATACTTACTATTAATTTGAAAAAAATAAGCGTGCATATGAATAACCTGATGAGCCAACTTACCGTGATAGGAAGGAGAGGAGGTGGAAGCGTCTTCGGAAGGATGCTGATTTGAAGATGAACCCAGGCTATTATCGTAACGACTAGCCCTCACGTACATAGAAGAACTTCTAGTTGGCATATTAGTTCGAGGACGAAAGTTCGAAAGTTGTTTATGACTCGCCGCGGATCTGAACGAGCCGGAAGCCGGGTACAAATCGTCCGAGGCCAGCACGTCTCTCGTGTTTAACAACTCCATACCAAGCAAAACTCGTTTTATGAGACGCAGAATACGCAGTTCTCGGAGCTGCCTAGCCGAGTAGACCTCCATTTCGACCGCTGACAAGGAGGGAAGCTGTGTGCGCGAGCATGACCCTCTTTAAATCGGCAACCCAACACCCTTGTCTCCAGTTATATATTGTTTGATTATAATAAATATTAGACTGCACACAGTAATGACTGTTCGTGATGAAAAGGTAGAAAGTGAGCAAGCAATTACATGGCCTCCTTAACATATACGGTGACCGACTGCTTATAAAGAGAACAATGTGATGTAATGTTATTGATTATTGTATTATATTCATATTACAGGGAGTCAACTCTGTATTATGTGTTGTTGGCAAATATATGAATGATACAGTGCTTACACTGAGGGAAACTTATACTCATTTGCATTACCATCAGCTGAACAATTGTTCAAACAGTGTAAAATAATTTAGGGCGGTTCTATAACAATTATTCAAATAATACTCTGTATGCATACATGTTTATAATAGCCTTGAAGTTTCATCCATTATTGCAGGCTCCAATAAAATAGTTAAAAAACGAACAAGATGAATATTCTAATCCTAAGTATGATGTAAGATAATTCAGTGCAAATTAAAAGAATAGGTAGAAAAAAATTACGATAAGATAACTCCTAAAACTTTGAAGATGCTACTCCGGTATTGCCTATGCGTTAACACAGCAGCTTTTTAAAACTTTTGCATATTATATTACAATGAAAACATGCAGTCAATAAATGTAAAAATAGTGTGCATGGCTAACCGCTTTGTATAGTGCAGTAAACCGCTGGCATTTACACGAGTATGCAATGAGAAGACAAATCTGAATATATGAAAAATGACAAAGAAGTTATCATCCCAAATAAGTTGTACAGTAAACAGTGTTGGAAAGAGCTAGCATGTAGTGACCTCAACTAGAGTTAGAAGAAAAACACTTCACACATCCATTCAACATTATTTGTCGTAGTTTAATATAGTTAAATAACTAATTGTTATTGATGTCTTCAAATATAGAAAGTATGAGTTTTGCATTTACAGAAGGTAAATAAGTCATAGTATGAATCTCACAGAGTTAGATTCATACATTAAATTCACAACTGTGAAGCCAGTGAAGTGATTGCTCTGCTGTGCACTGTTGATCAACAATAATAAGCAATGAGAAGACAACCACCACAAAGCTGCTGTAGCCTACTATATTTCACTATGAGAAGTATTAAAATAGATTTTAGTTGTCTATATTATATTGTTTGTTCAACTTTGTATTGGCAGACCCTGGCAGAGGATAGATTAAAATAATCTAGAAAGAAATACCTGTCTGGGAGAAGAGAATGCAGATAGAGTATTGTTGATATTTTCCCACGTAGCTTCAGAGTCATTTATACGCATCAACCAATCACTGAGTCCTACATTAGCCTTGAAAGCCTCAGTTCCAGGGATAACAGCAGCCACTCCAATATAAGTCTACAAGAATATAAAATATATTTAGAAATTTTTATTTAAACTTCAGTGTTTTTTATTAATTTATCCAGTAAAAGTCGGTAAACAAGTTATAAAATGGTGTAAAAATGTTGAGCAAAATCAAGATAAAAGCTGAATAAAATTTAGTATCAAAGAGTTACAAGCTTTAAACAATGAATATACACCAAAGAAAAAACATGAGAATAATGAAGTCATCAAGAGAGTGTATGAGACAAAGGGGGAAGTAGACAGTGTGAATGACAAAAACAGTGGTGGAGTAACACAATCAACGCCGAGATTCGCTGGCTAGATCTAAACTGAAGTGATGCAAGTGATTGAGTAAAATAAAAGGCTCGGTAGAACTAAAAGTCAAGCAAAAACCTGCCACCAATGAAGACATGGCAATGAAAGGTGTATAACAAGGAATATTGTTTTTAGACATCTTACTTTAGTCACTTTGCTGTAAGGCACCAGTTTAGTGAATTGAAATGGCACAATGCCAAACACTTTCTCGCACTCACTTAACCCTGGCTGGTCTCTAGTCTTCCCCATATCAACATGAAATAGAACTTCATAAATATTTCCTACAATAAAGCATTATTTTATCTCAGCACCAAAACAACATATTTTTTTCTATTTACATCAAAAAAACATTTGTTAAAAATTGCTAGAAATTTAATGAGCGCAACAAGAATTGTATGTATATGAGAAAACAAGTAAAATGTTGATAATTTCCGCAATAGCTAAAATAGGCTACTAAAGTTTACCAATCCTTACAACATATAAAACAATAACTACCAGGGTAAAATGGCATGTAACTCTAACAAAAAGCACCACTTTTTGATCTATCTGAATAAAATTAGTAGCCATACTGCGGGAACTCACCTGTGGGAAGTAGTCGATCTGGTGCAGACTTTGTGTCATGATTTATTATATGGAAGACGTCTCCTTCGTTGCAGTCAGACATCTTGCTCAGCTTATGGAGCTCGTCTTAACATAACCATAGAAATCAAAATAATTCATGAACTCAAGAGGGTTACCAATACAGCCCCCCCCCCAAATAACTTAAAAGTAAAGACTACATAATCAGCAAACTAAAAACTTACATTCAACAAGGCAGCTTTAGATTTACACTTACATATGAATACATTTGACTGTACTAATTAAAGTACATTTTTGTAACACAATACAAAATTGTACTTTAGTTTAAGTCTAATTGCAGCTATATAACAATTATGATTAATATACATTCAATCTATATTCATGACACATCTTAAAGGGTGACTTCCAGTTAAACTACTTCAAGTTGAATTTTAAAGTTGGTTCTACAGTTGCACTTTGATTTGTAATCATAAAAATTATAATGATGAAATTTTCAAGTAGGTTTGAAAATGATGCTATGTTATCAATAGTATTATGTGAGTAAGTGTGAGTATAATAATACTTATATTAGTACTAGTAGTAATATAATATATTACTGTTAGTAAACTAAAAGTAAATATTATTTACCATTAGTTTTACTAATACTAATAGTAATAGTAATAGTATTACTATTACTATTAGTAATAGTAAAGTAATACTATTTCAATTTGTAATAGTATGACTAACAGTATTAGTAGTAGAACTATGTCTTAGTCACAGTCATATGCCATGGTGACACTGACATACTGATAGTGATACTGATACTCATACTCACAGTTACATAGTGATATATTGATAGTCACAAACAACTATCACTAAAACTATGAATATGACTATGACATTGAGTTTGACTATGTTTTACTTTTAGACATAGTAAATAAGTAATACTAATACTTGTACTAATAGTAATAGTAACAGTAATACTAATACTAATACTAATAGTAATAGTAATACTAATACTAATAGTAATACTAATACTAATAGTTATATTCATACTCTTGATATACGAATTATTTAAATACAAATTTAAACCGGCTAAAAAGCTTGAAGTGCAAAAAAATAACAAGATCAAACAGTGTTTAGCTCAATTGGAAAAAATGTTAAAATTGTAATAAATCAAGAATTATTTTGCTGTTGTTAAAGACGCTCCCACTTTGATCTCTTCGACAATTCACGCTTATAGATTACACTGTTTCGAATGATCGGTTGTCCTTCACCTTCTCAGGCGCAATATCCTTTTTGGGCTAAAATTTTCATCTCAGAGGTATGTATGGATTTAGTTTCCTAAATATTTTACCTTTTTCGTCATTTCAAACTAAAAATTGTACCATGAAATATAATGAAACTGGAAGTTCAGTGCATTTTATTGAATTTGGAGAAATATTGGTGGTGGATGCCATAACCGAAGAGAGATTTTCACCGATTATCGTAACTGCATTCATGTTTATAGTTTTTCTCTGAGCTACTAACCATCGTCTAACCCTAATTATCAACTTTCAAGCCTGGTGTTAGTTTAAGATTTCGTTTGTGAAGTTTTGAAAAGGTGCTGTAAGTTTATGTAGTGGATACAAATTCTATCCGAGCAACAGCAATAATCTGCGACCACTGCTTACCAAGCAGTTGGAGTTTCAGTTATAACTTATAACATTTACATTAACTAATAACTTCAACTTGTAACACTAATAATTTAAATTAAAATGTGAATTTATAATTAAATAAGATTTATATTTGGAATGAGTATTATTGTAAGCAATAGTCATTACTGATAACTAATAATTAACAATGAATATTCAATTTAACTTAGTTAATAGAGAAGTTTGAGTCTGCAAACAGCTAAGAGTTAATGTTGCATTACATGCCTATTGACTTTCAGTTTCAAAGTGAAGTTAAACCTGCAAATCATGGTTGTAATTTTAAAAAGCGTGTTACTCCCACTCACTTATGATTTCTCAATCAATTTATCTACTTTCTGTGTTATACTTACAGCAGATACTTGTCATTGGGGTTGTCATACTCCTTGTGATTGTGTTTTGCTTTAAAGTCCTGATTTGCTCAATGCGAATATGAACATTCTCCTGTGCTACTGCTGTAGAATCAAATCAACTTTATGTTTTAGCCCTGCTATAAGTAACAAGCACCTCACAAAGATGGCATCGGAAGATACTACTCCACCTGTTGATAAAAAAACAGGTCAAAAGCCTGGAAGGTTTGTGGCTATATTAATATACTATCAAATGTAATCACTTATAGTTGTCTAATTATCACTGTGTATTTGTTTATTGTGTTGTCTATTAACAAAGAGATGCTATTGTAGATTGTATGTAAAAGCCGTGTTTACTGGCTACAAGAGGGGGCTCCGAAACCAGCATGAAAACACCTCTTTGCTAAAGATCGAGGGAGTTAATGATAAAAAAGACACACGATTCTACATGGGGAAAAGATGTGCCTATGTTTACAAAGCTAAAAAGTGAGTTAGTGATATCTTTATTTACATTTGGTGTTTTTGTTGAACTTTCTGGGGTACTTGATAGGTTCTTCAGTGGCTTGTGTACATAGTCTCCTTTTCTATACAAGGATATTTAGCAGTGAAATTGCCATGTTAGCATTTGAGTTGTTTCTATAACAAACTACTCAACACCAGATTGGCTAGATGATTCGGGCGAATGACTACTATTCTGCTTTACTCTTTGTAAAGCAGTCGCTCAGTTAACCCAACATATTATCTGTTTTGATTCTTGTTGTGCATTATCAGTTTTTAATTGCTTTAAAGTTGGATACAATTGCAGTTTTTGAATGTATACCTTGCTTTGAGTTATTTTAAAGATTTTAAAGCTAGGTACACAAAGTTGACTCCTCTAAAACCCAATGATTGCATAACTAACATTTGAGGTAATTAGAGTAGTTAGGGTTATCTGGTTTTAGTTATTTTGCATGTTTTTAGAATTGTTGCATTATTTTCTGCCTATGGCTGATCATGTTCTATTATTGTACAGCATGTATTTCTTGATGCTTGCAGTCTGACAGCTTGTCCTGGACATGAAAAAAGGTCAAAATTGAGAGTTATATGGGGAAAAGTAACTAGACATCATGGAAATAATGGAGCTGTCAGGGCCAAGTTCTCCAGTAACCTGCCAGCTAATGCCATGGGCCGAAGAATACGCATCATGCTGTACCCATCTGGCATTTAATTCTTATGGTGTAGTTGTTATAATTACAAATAAAACTATTAAAATACATTTTCATTTTGGCTGTTATTCATTGAAATATTTATGCATATAAATTGAAAATACACATACAAAACATTCATCAAGCTTTTGTAAGCCATCTATACATAATTTTAAAGTTGTGTAAACATCCAATTCCTCAGGATATTTCTATTTCAGTTCATTTCAGAGTGCTTCCTCTAGAATAATTCTTAACTTTATTCTAGTAATTGCATAATTTCTTCTTTAGTAAGTCAATTCAGCATTTATTTCCATTTCTTGGAAATCAAAGTGATCGCAGTAGAACCTGTAATACACAACTCATTTTGATTACTTGCTGAATTGTCACATGTGAGTAATAATAAATTATATCCAACCCTAATTTCAAAGATAGAAATTACATAACTGACTGTCGTCAACTAAATGGAATATACCTTTATAGAATAAATTTGCAATAATTATAATAGTAAAATAAAATATTCAATGAAGCCGTTGGCTCAAGTTGGATGAATTATACAAATAAGCTCTAAATTCATCCACTTGCTAATCTTGCAACCCTTAATAAAGCCAGGGAAAGTCTATAAAACCCTGAAGTGAAGCTGTTGTCTTTAGAAGGGAGAAATATTTCACAGTTGATAGTTATTTTTGACATAAATACTAGGTTGAACAATGTACAAAATTTACATGGCATGTCATTTACCAGTGTTCTTTTTCATGGACTTGGGAAGCATTAACTTTCCACTGCTTGTTGGATATTTTCCCTGATAAGATTGCCCATCAATTCCAGCTAGTAATGAGGCAAACTCCATTTTCATTTTTTCAAGTTGTCTTCTTTCTTTGGCGTTTTTCCTCAGCTGTTCATTGCTATTTTCATCAGACCTGTAGGTAAAAATAGAATGCTATAAAAGTTCCAACAGTCTTGTGCTGCATAACTATTTCAACCATTTTGCATACTACAAGCAGCCCCTTACGTTATATATATTATATGCTCTGAGCACTATAGGAAAACTATAATAAACTACTTCAAAGTGTGTATCTATTCTCACCTTTCACCATCAGAAATGTCCAAATCTGCATCTTTAGCCATCTTTACAAACCAGTCATCGTGTCTCCTGGCCTTCTCAGTTCTGTGTATTGTAGTGTCTATACGCTGTGCAAGACTAACTATCGGCTTTAACTGCTTCAAGTCTTCTTGTACGACAGGAAATGGTGATAATGCATCATCTAGAATAATAGAAAATCTTATGCTAACAAACTCTCATGCAAAAGATATACAAGCATCATATTCTTGATGGGAACAGTTTTTCATTGTTGATTCAAGCATCATTTAGGGCTTTTCAGGGCCTTAAGACTACAAGTCAGGCATGTCATGAGCTATTATTAGATAGCTGCTTACAAAATATCACGAAATTACAATATCACAAATAACAAACCAACAATGTTTTGACAAACTCTGCAAAAGTAAATGAACAACCGCGTAACATGCAATCCAAACAACCCACAAAACTCAAGATAAAATTTACCTTTATGTAAGGATTTCAGAATTTTCTTATAGCCTTGTATATCTTTCTCATCCACAAACACGACACTAAGTCCATCTTTCAGGGCTCTTGCGGTACGCCCGCTCCTGTGAACGTAGCTCTCAGCTGTGCGAGGCACTTGGTAGTGTATAACATGCTGCACATTCGGTATGTCTAAGCCTCTGGCAGCCACGTCAGTTGCCAGGAGAATTCCAGTTTCGCTAAAACATCCCATAATCCATTAGACCACAATGGCAGAATTCATTAGACTCCAATGACGTTAAAATAGGCAAAACACATTCCCGCATCATCTTTATAGTTTGAATAGTGAACACATATATAGTAAGTTTATAAAATTCCACAAAATAGAACTTGTAGTTAGAAGTTGTCTTCTTTAACAAAACACTGTTGATTGTACTGATAACTCCAAAACACATTTTAATTGATTATAACTTTCAGGGAACATCCACTGGAAGGTGCTTTTGACCAATAAGCGTACCTTGTGCTTTAAAATTGTACAGCCTAAACAGAAATTTGTACAGAACAGACCTTTTAAATTTACAGTCTTTCAAATAATCATATCAAAAAGACCTGCTGAAAATAGTAACAGTATTTGAAGAGAAGAGTTTATCAACACCCAAACACGATTTATAGACATAAACTAAGTCAATGCTTCCAGATTCAGGAAACTTTACTACAGATTGGTTGGAACTAAAATACTGCGGCAAGCTATCCATCTTATGCAGATATCTTGTTGTTGCTAGCCGTTATAATAATAAGTTAGTTAAAGTCGAGTGGAGTTATCAAACCATTCAGTATAAATTGAGAAATTAGCCGAGACTGAAACACAAACACCGCCATACCTCTGAGTAAACCGTTCTAGATTCTTCAGTCTCTGTTTCTGGTGCATGCTGGCGTGCAGAGGCAGCAGCGCCTTCTTGAGAAGAGAGAACACGGAGAGCAGACGGCGAATACAGTCTATAGAGTTGGTGAATATCAGGGTACGACCTTCGTGATTCTTTAGGAAGTAGTACAGGTAGAGGTCCTGTAACGTTACGCAATATCGTATTACCGTACGTTACTATACGGTCCAATGTAATAAATTATACATTATTATAGAAGGTCATGTGACACGATGCAGCAAAATATACGCAATTACAGGCTATTACTATTATAAGACATAATATAAATCAAGGGTGGGCAACTTCATTTGCATGAGGGCTAAGTTCAGAAGTCAGCCAAAAGGAAGGGCCACATGATTGTACACACAATAAATTCTATTATAATAAATTAATTTGTCACCAAACCTACACTGTGCTAATCAGAATAACAATGACAGTTTTTACTTATCTTAAGCATTAAAAGGGCCACTGAAAAATGGGCAAAAAGCCACAGGTGGCCCTGGGGCCTCCAGTAGCCCACAACTGATATAGAATAGATAATACCACAAATAAATTATTATCAAACACCACAAGTATTATAACACTTTACTATATAGCAACATCTAACCTTCTCAGACTGAGTACAGAAAATACAGCTTTCTACCAGACTACTGGCTGTTTGGGACTTCACTGTAACATCTATCACTTTGGGTCGTTTCAATATGCCAACAGTCTCAATCAGCTCATCTGGAAATAATACACAATGGAATTTTATCACATAAAACATAAATACAAAACTTGAGATTTTTTCCATTTCCCGTTTCATTAAAAGCTCCAGACTTACTGATTTCACCTACCAAAGAGTGTCATACATGGTAAAAGTAAATAGATGACAAAATGAGCCCATGTACAGGACCCAAAAGTATCACTAAAGTAACATCTAACCTAAGGCTCCCCCATGACAAATAAAGCATGTTTCTGATGCCGTACCATTTTGTGCACAGAATTGAATAAATGTCGAGCTTTCTAATGACATAAAAACCGCTGGATGGACAGTTGAGAGAAACTCTAGTTATTTAGAACAGCTTAATTATAATAAACATTTCAACAAATAGAAATGACAAAAGTTACTTAGTGAGAAATTGTATTCAGGGTAAGAAAGAATGACACATGCTGTAGATTATGTGGAGAGCAAATTTCTACCACAAGTGGTAGGAAGTCATCTTAGGCAAAATTATTGAATAGTAAACTAAATTATAAACTTGACCTACAGTTTCTATATAATACAGTAATATTACGTAACCACACTCTAAATATATTAGTATGCTCATAGCCGGCTTTACTGTACGCAATACTTACTTAGTTTAGACTCCTTGCTAATCTTTACGCTCTTCTTCCTTTTCTTCTTTTTGCTGACTTTCAGTCTGCCTGGTGCCAGGTGGACGTAGGTCAGCGTTGCTGAGAAGACAAAGCATTGGCGTCTCTTTGAGCTTTCCTCGTCACTGCCAGTATATATACGTAGTAGTATGTAGACATAGTATATGACATACTAGAATGTAGACATAGTATATGACATACTAGAATATAGTCATAGTATATGACATAGTAGTGTATAGACATAGTGTATGACATACTAGAATACAGTCATAGCGTATAGACACAGTATAAACAGAATATGCCATATGGACATAGTATAAAGACAGAGCATATATACAGTATATAGACATAATACATAGATTAACAGTTGGGAGCAGCCATGTTCTAGTGGTCAGATCATTAGCTTAATAAACACAAGGTCAGTGTTGAGGTTAGCAAGGACATCCAGTCATAATTGCTCTTGTGCTCCATAGCAAAGCAGTCTGTAGCACACTAAAAGACCTTTAACATCAAGAGTTTTCACATGGATAGTGACTATACACATACGTGAGTTTTTATAGAGAAATACGTAACTAGAGA